>WMED01015149.1:0-13755 GCA_019650415.1 Pipa parva | reverse complement strand
CTAACCAACATTTCAAGAATACACAAGCAAATAGCTGCCAGTAGTGTTCACCTCATGCAAACTCACTATTCAACCTGTTTATCATATTAAGGGAAACCTAATCTACTTTGTGCTGTGCAGGGCTGTGGAGTCGGAGTCGTGGAGTCGGAGTCGTTATAAAATGGACCGACTCCGACTCCCAAAATATATAATACATTGGTAGAGTTAGTTCATTTAAGTATATGCTGAATATATTTTCATAAGAATTTGGGAAAATAATGAAATGTCCTGTAAAGGTCTGTTCTATTCTTTATATAAGGATCTAGGCTCTTAATTGAAATGAATGTGTGCTGCACTTTATGTACATGCTCAGTAGTGAAGCTCCTTGCTACAGATCAGAGGAAAAGGCACTGGAAGGAATGGCTGCACTCATCACAGATCTGCTAGAGAAAACAGGATTAAAGAAGTTTGCCCACTACAAAAATTAGCTTTCAACGTTTTTGTTGAAAACTTTTTTTCCCACTTACTGCAGCGTTTTGCATATTTGCAATTTATTAAAGTTTTTTATGTTCTAATTTAGAACACAAAAAAACTTTAATAAATTGCTAATTTTTATCCAATAAATATATTTTATGTTCTACCTAAATAGCTTGTTTATTGTATCATAAGGATGATAAAAAGCTTAAATTAAGTTATCTCTTAAACATGCAGCATGAATGAGGGAGTCGGAGTCATGGGAAATTAAGGAGTCAGAGTCTGAGTCGGGCTTTGGCTTACCGACTACACAGCCCTGGTGCTGTGGCACTTGTGGAAAAACATAAAAAAAAAACAAAAAAAAAAACCTTACATTTCACTTGTCTTTTTCTTGATCTTCATGAGCATTATCCATGACATCACAATTAATCTTCTCTTCTGTGTTCTCTCTTCACTGTCAGTACACAGAAGCATTTTAAGTCCCAATATTACATTTGTGCATGCATGCACCAGCAGTCATGAAACGGTGGGTCAAAGACTAGATTGTGATGGCACAAGGCAGGCAAGAATCATCACGAGGTAAGTTTATATGTTTGCCCTAAGCTCCAAAATTTTGTATAATAGAAATTTTGTCTTGAAATTTTGCAAAGATATTCTAGTAGACCACTCGACCATTTAATTAAAGGCAAGCCATACAAGGAATGCTGTAGTTTAGCTGGACAGTGATTGGTAAGTTCATCTCTACTAGTTAAACTAAAATAGTCCAAAGCAAGACTTTACAGTTCCTTAAAGTGTAGACCAGTATGTATACTTGTTTGTGCATGCAACTGCTTTAACAAACTACAGAGCACTGGTTTCATTTACATGGTCCAATGTAGTAAAAGCACAGATTGCAGATTAAATTTGCCATAAAATTAAGCTTTCATGGAAATATATCCCTTACCATTAACACTAGTGGCCAGGAAGCCAAAAATGAGAGTTAATGGTGCAATATGGTACATAATAAGAAAGCAGTTCCAAAATTTGCTAGGACAACTGTTCATTCTTTTAATTAGCATTACGCCTCTTCTTCTGCATCATTTATTGATTCATTTGTGCAGTGCTGCCAACTCACTTTGCAGAACAATGCAAGCAGAAATAATACCCTCTATGTAGTTCAGTATCATATGAACAGCTTCTGCATATCCAGGCAGAGATAACAGTATGTGTGTTTTCTGTGTTGACATGTGTAACACACAGTGTTTGCTTCTTGAAAAAGAAAAAAAAAAAATGTACTTGATAAAGGAATCTAAACATTAAGATCAGAAACTACTGAAGCTGGATAGTTGAATATGCTTTGCTTAAACAAGAAAGCCTTGTTAATGATTTTTATTATATCTGATGACTGGGAGGGCTGTGGGATATTATCAGACTCCATGATAATATTAATTATTCTGCTCTTGAATTGGCTAAAAGTAGGTGAAAGGGGTTTAGTTTTTTCTGAATATAACCAAATAATGTAACCAAAACCTTTTTTTTTTTGCAGCTTTTTAATTGTTTAACTGATCATCAAAAGTCTTGAAATACCACTGCATACCAAAAATGAATTCCATAGTAAACAACCCCTTTAAAATTTGTGTTAAAACCCCTTTAACAGCATTCTTTTCTGACAGGTGGGGTAGGGGAAGACTGCATTAGATCATCTTAGAACACCTATTGTTGTCTTGTTCAATATAGAGAATTTGCATTTCCAATTCATCTTCCCTTACCAGATTAAATTATAGCTCTAGAGCAGCTATGGTGTACTCTCTGTGGGCACGCGCATCCTCACCAACGCTGCTATCCTTGATCCCCCCAAGCGAGCAAACGGTCCTTCATCACAGGCCGTAGACCTGACCTGACAGTTCTCAAATCTGTTCTACGGCCTACACTGAAGGAGCGCTCGCTTGCCAATAGGATACCCACAGCAGAGCTCCTCCCACTTCAGGGGTAGGCACTGGTGAGTTATTTGCCAGTCTATTTAGCATTGTTGAATAAAAGTAAAATAAATGATTTTGAAGTATAAATTATTTACTTATTTCCATCCTTCACAAATTAGGGCCAGTTTGGTACTGAGGTTCCTTCCCTCTCTCAGCCACTTCCTCTTCAGTTCCATTTGGAATCTTAAAGTGTAAGTAAAGTTATTGACCAAACTATACATATATATTATATTTATAATATAGAGACATAAACATTGAAAAGTAAAAACGATTTTGTGTTTTTCAGTTCTCACCTCTTAATTCAGCAGCTTTTCTCCCCTCTGCATTTCTGTGTACTTGCTTCCTGTATAGTGCCAAAAAGCCGCACCAACTAATGAGGCCACACAATGACTCATTCTGCTAGTGCACGTTTAGTAATCTGATACTTTACTCTCACTGCAAAAGCCCTGCAGCTTTGAATTCCGACCCAGTGTCGGTTTTTAAGACAGAGAATGTGAGAGGGGTAGGGGATTGGCCTCATACTCTACAGGAAGGAGGAATATTTTACAGAGGGATAACAAGTACAGCAGAGTTTAAAGGTGAGTGAGGATTTAATTAATATTTTTTTCACTTTACAATACTTTAATTGGGAAAACTATATAAATAGGGTTTACTTACACTTTAAGTTAAGGAATTAACTGATTGGTTATTTACCATTATCCAGCCTATCAGAAACTTTAAAACTGTCATTCACTTTTTTTTTTTTAATTCTTAAAGGTGTAGCTAACCCAGCATAAGCAATTGTTAAAGAAAGGGCTGAAATATTGACTTTATTTTTAAATAGATTTGGTCTCTCTCTCTCTCTTGCCCAGTATCAGTGCGCTATTGCTACTGACAGCGTGTACCATCAGTAGTAACTATTGTAACTGCCCATGGTAATTCATTAACTATTAATTTAGACCAGGGGTGGCGAACCTTTTTGGCAATCCGTGCCAAAAAGGTGACGTCACCCACGAGCGTATCCCCCGAAGTGCCGGTGCTGGTGAGTGACGTCATCACACCAGCACCGGGGGAGGAGTGCACACACGTCGGAAGAGGAGAACTCCCCTACTTGTGTGCGCTTCTTCAGTGCAGGACACGGATCCGGCCTGAAAACTGTCAGATCGGGTCCGCGGCCTGTACTGAAGGCAGGGTTTGGCAACAGCTCGCATGCCAACAGAGAGGGCTCTGCGTGCCCTCTCTGGCACGCGTGCCATAGGTTCGCCATCCCTGATTTAGACCTTCCTGAGACACCGTTATGTCAGTGGCAAAAGAATGCTGTATCCATCCAGCTAGGAAGTAAACACAGAAGAGCTGTGTACTGCTACACAGGAGGCACAATTAATTCCTTTGCTCACATAAAAGACTGACTAAGTATATTAGAAAAAAATGGATCATGAATTTACAACACTTTAATTTGTATTAATCGGGCTGGACTGTTCCTTTAAATGCCATATCATATGTATGTATACACAGAGTCAGATTTCTGTTAAATAGAAAGCTTTATAGAATCAGTAGGTATTATAACATCTCATGTTGACAAACCATCAAGCCATTATACAGATAAAACACATACTATCTAATTACTTTCAACCTAGCCAGTAAATAGCATTTAAAGTTACAGTTTCCATGACAAACCAATTGGTACACTGCATCTCCCTATTTGCAATTCTGATTTTTTTTTTTGGAGGTTCTCTTTTAGCTACCATGATTTCACAGCAGTTTCAGTTTTTATGAATTTGGTGGTGTTTTTCCCCCTTGTGCCAGGTTAAGTAGGCTAAGCAGTTAAAGAAGCAGCAAAGGAATTGCTAACACTGCTTAGGCTAATGCTGTTTAGGTTAAAAGGCCGCTAACAAAAAAAAAAAAAAAAAAAAAAAAAAAAAAAAAAAAAAGTTTCTTTTTTTCTTTTTGGATTGACATGGCAATTATTCCTAACTAACAAAATGGCATTTCTACTACATTTTCATTATTTTATGTTATGTTGTTGTTGTCTTCACTGGTTACAGTAATCTTTAATAAGTTGGGATTTCTTGGGCACTTCATAAATATGAATTAACTAAAGTTCTAAGGAAAGAATATACCCCAGGGGGAGGGGGGAGGGGGGTGGGGGGTGGTTGGGGTTGTCCAGTTCATTTAACAGATAACAAATGCCACCAACATCAAACACAACACAATACAAAATAGGAATTTATAATTAAAGAATAACATAACTGCCATTCCAAACTGATTGTTTTCTGGTGTTACTGGATATATCTAGCTACATCTATTATTCTCATGCTAACAAAGCTGTGGTCATTCCTCCTCTACATATTAGTGACTGTGTTAATAGGTGATGGGTAATTTCCTACTGCTCCTTAAGGCAGCCATGTTATAGCAAATAGCCACTACTTTACCAACACCACAGTCTTATCTGAATGACAAATACAGGCTATATTTATAACAGGCAGAAATCTGCCACAGGCTTTGGTGCCACAAACAATTTGTTGTTTCCATCAGTGCAGCTTGGTGAGCTTTCAGAACAGTGCCATATGTAAGAGACCTGTATAAAAGGTCTGAGCATTTTTTTTTAATGAAAAACTGCTTATTTTAAGAAATAATAATCATAATTCTCATTTATAATGATTACTCTTTTACCTCGTAATGCATTTGTTAGTCATGTATGATAATGACCTCAGAAACAAGCAGTCAGGTTAAAAAGACAAAGCCCAATATTTGCCTACAGCCAATAAAGAGAGAGAACATATAAAACTGGGGAGTTACTTGGACAATTTTAATGTAGAAATGGATGCTGCAGACAACCGTGATGGGATGCGCTGGAGGAAAGAAAGGGAATGTCCCCTAGCGTAATACAGTTTTATGTTATTGTATATGCACCAGTGGTTGCTGTTTAGGTGAATCACAATCTTAAGATGAAAGTGTGCTTGTGAGTTATTTCCCCTTTTTAAAATGACAGCTGTTAAAGTTTTGTGCTCATGAATAGTTAGATAGTGCTATAGGCAAAAGGGGAGACCTTTCGGACCCCCCTATGTGGAAGCACTCACCAGATTTCACTGGCGATTCTGGCTTCAATGGATACTTTGATCCTTATAGACATATAAGATATAATGTCTCTCCAATAACGACCATGTGATAAAAGATAGAAGATAGTTGCAGTATGCCACAATAAAAAATAACAATTTATTTGTAGTGACTTACACTTTAAAAATCGAACAAGCGCTTGTTAGCCAATTCAGTAACACTCAACGCGTTTCGCCGATGTATCTATCAGCTTCCTCAGGAGATAATGAAGTCTCTTTTTTGACTTGACTTAATCTTTGAGGAATAGTAGGGAATCTGTTTGGTGCGAGTCTAAGCAATAGTCTTGGGCAGCATTGAATGTATGAATTTGCTCATTTATATAGCACTACTTATATCACACAGCGCTTTACAGAGCTTTGACATTCACTTCAGTCCCTGCCCCATGGAGCTTACAATCTAGTTTCCCTATTCAGTCACACACACACACACACACACACATAGACACAGATGCATGTTTTTGGATTGTGGGAGGAAACCCATGCAAGTGCGGGGAGAACATACTGACTCCATGAAGATGATGTCCAGAGTGGTATTGAACCTAGAACCCAACGCTGCAAGGCATTAGTGCTAACTACTGAGCCACCGTACGGCCTGAATATGAGTATAAAGTGAAAATCACAGTAAAGTAAAAGATGCCCAAACATTCAGAAATGACTGGTAAAGCACCTTTATTTGTTCTACAACAGTAAACAAAACAGACCCAGTTTGCAACAAGCTTCCGGTCATTTCCATATCACTGGGGTCCTGATTAAAGAATGAAGTTAACAGCTTACAGTAATACAAAATGTTCTTTCCACCCTTCACATTTCAGTGGAACATTTTAGCTTTCTCAGCAGTTTCATTGAAAAGACAGAAGAGATTTTGCAGCAGCAGTTCTATAAATTCAATAAAAATAATTCACATGGATGACTGCTAAAGCAATGAAATCTTAGAATCAAAATGACTTTTCTTCAGAAGAAAAAGAGCATTTACACAAGTTGCATTGTTACTGCGGAAGCCATTTTTTCTAGAAAGCCGACAGGAAATATTTAAAGGTGTACTAAAACCATATTTTCTTTGCAGCATAAATATTTCATAGTTTGTATATACTTTAAATAAGGGGGAGTGCTTGTTTTGTCTGTGCTTATGGCCATTACCATTGTGAACACTAAGGGATTAAGTTATATATATTATATATCATTAATCCGGAAATGTACGCAATATACAGACATACAAGGCCCTCTTAAGTCCATATGATGCCCAAGACAACAGTTTCTACCCATTTGCCCACTTGCTCCATCTCACCCCAACATACTTTTTGTGGGCCGCCACTAGAATGGCAACAGCATCAGTGAGTGGAAGCTGGCAAGTTTGGCACCCGGCCCATTTTCTTTTCTTTGCAGCACTTACACTCCATAGCCTCCCCCCCCCAGCTAAAATTATATATAATTTTGAGAGACAGGTGCAGAAGATGCCAAGGTGGGATTCACAATATGCAGAGATGGTTTGTGGGGCAGTGGTGCAACATAGCTTCCTTAGGGTACAGGTTCATGAGCAACCACTGTAGTTACCACTGTTCATAAGGCTCTTTTCCTGTATACCTGGTCTGTCCATTTCTTCAGGGTCTGTTTGCTCATATCAGACTAGACTTGGCATTTTGTCTATTCAGTTATCTGCAAGGGCACTAAACATTCTATTCGGAACAGCTGGTCATAAAATTTGAAACACAAACAACTGATGCTTTTAAAACCACGCAGCACTTTAAAGTAATGTCATTTTAATTTATTATAAGGGTATTAATTTATGTTAGTAAAATGTATTTGAAAATGTTCTGTCTTGCAAATGTCAGTATGACTACTATTGTGTGTAGTAATCTGTCACAGAGCAGCTATGTCTTGAACCTATGTTTATTTTTTGATAAAAGACTAAAATTATTATGATCACCTAGCAGGTAGCCTTTAGGATTCAATTTTATTGAAGACTGCTTGTGCAAAATGTTTGTGAGAAACGCTTTGGTGCAAATGTGTGTAGAATGCTGTGTCTTTTGTGTATAACCTATTTAAACTGAAAATGAACCTGTTTTGCCAAAATCTAGCCTTATTCCTTACCTGATCTAAGATGGATGAGGAAGAATTATTTCTAATACTTCTTGTTCTTGTTCAGGTGCAATGATGACAATATTATGGCTCAGCACTATCTAACCTAACCCATTACACTTCCCAACTTACCTAGCTCTTCAGGATTCAGCACAGACTAAGGGGGTAATTCACGATAGTGCGAAGTGAGGTGCGTAGTCTTCTCCTACTTCGCACTGACGGATATGCGCTCGCTGATGTCCTGCACGCGGACATCAGTGAGCGCTTTAAAGGGATTCCAGTCTCGGCGAGGCAACTCTTTTGCTCTCACCGAGACTAGAATCCCTTTAAAGCGCTCACTAATGTCCGCGTGCAGGACATCAGCAAGCGCATATCCGTCAGTATGAAGTGAGGAGAAGACTACTAACCTCATTTCGCACTATCCTGAATTACCCCCTAAATATCTACCTCTGAAGGGCAGCCATAGATGTTCCCATTCATTCTGGCCCAGCTACTGCTTGCCTTTGTCCCCAAAATATGTATACAATAAGTTGAGACTTATAAAGTTTCCACAGGTTTGGTTGTAGTACACTACCAGCTGGTCTGGAACCTTCCAAAAGGGAATATATCTTTTTAAAAAGTCCAATCCTTCTTAAAGGATGACAAAAATATTAAGCTAGCCAGCCTATTCATATTTAATGTGTCAGCCACTTTCTGACTTATACGATTGGTTCACACATGAGCATTACTGAGCTGTGCCTAGGGTTCAGTGTGTGAGGATCCTATACTAAAGCAATGTATCCAAGTACATTGGATACATAAAAAACAGTTTGGTAAGGTGCAACAGTGTGCTTGCTTCTTAAATGCTGGCTGCCATTTAGTATCCAATGCCCCTTTAAAAATGTATTATGCAATTGTTAAGGGGATTACAAGCCTCTTTCCTCACACTGACTTTAAGGTAGACCTGTCAACCTGTTATTCCTCTGCTATCCAACTGTCATCTGCAGTCAAACTGGGCAGCGATCAGTGTAGACCAGGCATGTCAAACATGCGGCCCTTTACAGGCATATCTGCGGCCCGAAGAGGATAAATACTCCAGCACTCCTTGTTGGTGAAAAAATGATTCCTCTTTATTAAGACCACATGGGTCTTCCGGCTTGTCTCTAATTGGCCCATATCAAGCATGTGATGAGCTCACATCACCAGCAGCCTGTATATATGCAGCACTTAGCCGAGATCCCATTACTTATCGCTCATTGGCCAATGCCGAGCATGTGATCAGCTTACGTCACCCGCAGCTTGGAAATACACGGCACTCAGCCAAAATCCCACAGCTACCAATGTTCTCCGTTCCAGCTTGCATACTAACCCAGGTCTTCAGCAGCCTGTGTATATGCAGCACTTAGCAGAGATTCCATTACTTATCGCTCATTGGCCAATGCCTGGGTTAGTATGCAATCTAAATATAATATATAGTTAATATAATAAAGCTAATATAAATATTATATTAGTTGCTGTTGTGCACTGCAAATATATGTTGCTGTTACATATTACTACTTCATATCTTGTTTTCATGACTGCTGTTAAAATTTGTGTGTGACATTAGCTGCTGTGTGCGGCCCTCGCAACAACCTCTTGTTACTCAGGTGGCCCTCAGGGTACCCTGAGTTTGACATGCCTGGCTTAGACTATAAATTAAACCATAAATTAAGTCAATATGCTGAACTGCAAAACAAAATGTAAATGTGCTTCTCCAATCATATCACATTTAAAAAAAAAAAAAAAAAATCCATAATTTCTGTAATCTGATTGGAGCAGCCCAACGTTAATTTTACCACTGTAATTAAAATTTCAGATTTTATTTTTTTTGCAGTTTTTGATTTATTTTTTGTTTATATTTTTTTCTCTCGTTTATAGTTGAAATCTTTTTAGCATCTGTCAAAAAAGTAATCCAGCTACCAACCACTGAGTAAGCTATGACCCTGGAAGTGATAGTATAGGGCCTGAACATAAAGATAAGCAATATAAAAAGAAAATTCTAAATAAATCAATTAGGCCTCAAGTTCATTGAAATTATTAATCAAAGCAAACCAAAATGATGCAGAAAAATGTCAAGTAACTAAAAAGTTATGATAAGGGAAAATGGGAAGAGGACAAAGAGAATCACACTGGTACTATTCCCATCGTGCTGATAGTGATTATTATGAGGAAAGGTGCTAGGTTATTAAGATTAATTGGAAGAGATAAAGACAAGATCTCAAAGGATTATTATAACTTGCACTCATGCCTCATCAGTGGCACACAAACTGAGATTGTTATTAAAATTTAACTTTTATTAGTACTCCAATTAAAATAGTATTCACACGAAACCAAATTAATAACTTTAAAAATACTCTTTGACAATCAACTTATCTTAGTGGTATTATCCTACAGGAATGATAGCTAATGAATGGAGACAGAAATGTAACTCTCCTATATATGTGCATTAATACCAAACTTATGTTTCGCTTCTGCTCGGAGACTTTTTCAAGGTAAGTGCCATAGCTTCACTTAAAAACTGGTAACTCCTCATTAAGTTACTAAATACATAATTGCAGGACCAAAGTATGGAGAACTTTTGGGGCAAACCACTATCAGAACATGTTAAGAATGAACTACTTATGTAGAGTGAGTGATTCACACTGAGCTTAAAGGATATACCCTAATTCAAATATTTCCTGTTAAGTTTCACAGGGAACTCACACTTTAATAGTTGGTGTGAAAATGTATCAAGTGTAAAGGAATCCTTATGTTGCTACTAAGTTGCTATACTCATTAATGTAGATCAAAGGCCATAACAAACTTATAAGACATTAGCTCAACCCGCCTAGAGTAATTGGTTAAACTGCGCCAACGCTACTACCAACACACCAGAGAAGAACAGATTTGTTCAGCTAGGTAAGTTGCTTTTTCTAAGTCTTTATAACAACTGTGGCGAACCTTTGACACGCATGCCAGAAAGGACACGTAGAGCCCTCACTGTGGGCATGCTCACCATTGACACCGCTACTATCTTTGATCCCCCAGCGAGAGCCCTTTCAGTGCAGACCATGGACCCGAACTGACAGATTTCAGGTCGGATCTGCGGCCTACACTGAAGGAGCATTTGCTCGCTGATAAGACAGCAGCAGCAGAGCTCTTCCCCGAAGCAGGCGCAATGACGACACTCAGCAGCGCCTGCACCTCGAAGGAAGGCACTGGTGAGTGACATCACTTTTCAGCAAAAGGGCTTCGCCACCACTGTTATATACCAATTTCCCATTTATCTTTAAAAAAAACATTAACACCAAAAAATAAAAAAATGCCTCAAATGCATTTGTAGTTAACATATAATCAGTTTATGGATCCAAAAATTCTTAATTTTATCTATAAAAGTATGATATTTAGCTATTTTGGCACAGTTCCTAAATATGTATTATTTAATGCACCATAGAAAACAACTGGATTGGGTGAGGTCTGTGGGACACTTCTGCATCTGGGTCTACTCCTGTAGTCCAGGGTTGCTGTTCCCAACTCTCAGACCCCCTTTGCCTCACCCTTACCTACATATGATGGCAGGCCCTTGTGACCTTGTCACCGGTACATTACAATTAATAAATTTATCTACAAAATAATTTATCTGAATAACTACCACGCCAATCCAAATAGGACTTTACTTTTTATGTCTTAATGGTTATTAAATTTTTATGGCAGTGTTTCCCCGAAATTAAGACACTGTCTTATATTAATTTTTGCTCCTTAAGACGCACTAGGTCTTATTTTCGGGGAATGTCTTATTTTTGGGATATGGTACTAGTACAGTATATTTCTCATACTTTACTGCAGCTAGGTCTTATTTACAAGGGAGGCCTTATATTTCTAAGCTTGGAAAAAATTGCACTAGGTCTTATTTTCGGGGAAACGGTATGTCCAACCTCCTATGGTTTCTTGGATTTTTTATTGTTCAACAGCTTCCAAGAGACAAATCATATTGGGGTATTTTCTTTATCTCAAATATTGCTATTTCCATCTGCTGCTGCAGCTTTATTATGCCTAATGTAAATCTGCTGAAATTTAGGTACCCTACCTGCAATAGTTTAACAACAACAGTTGCGGCAGTCACAACTCTGCCCTAACAACCAGGTGGTCTTGCCCTCTGTCATGACCACTGCACCCTCAGCCAAACCTGCAGGGTCCTTGCATCAGGGGCCTGTGGCACTTAAGTTATGCCCTTGCCTAGCTGGCTGCTGGTGGTGCCAGCTGATGTTAAAGAAGAACTAATATACCCTTAACCATAACTGATATGCTGAAAGTATAGGGTCTGCCAGCATAAACAGTTATAGTATGATTATATTATGCAAATCAGTACCTTTGGGCTGCTATCTTCTACAACTGCTGTCACTACTATCTCAATCCCACCATATTGGAGCCTCATTAATGCTAATGAATTCTGACATCATCACACATATTGCTTGACTGGTTAGAGAATGTCACATGGCAAATTAAACTGTGAATATTAAAGAGGCATATACTCACTGATGTTTTTCGCACATGTTCAGTAGAAGCCAGTGCCCAAGACGCCAGCAGGGGAAGCTACAAATACTATCAGAAATAATCAAGTAGATGCTTTGGAAGTGAAAGATTGTGGGTTTAAGGTGCTGTTTGGCTGGCATGTAGTGTAAATGAACAAATTTGAAACATTATCAGACTTTAGTTATTCTTTAAAAACACATAGTTAAGTATCATGTACGTTTACAGATATCTAAAAGATGGCTGCATCAGGCACTAGCTAAGTGTGCCCTCCATGGTTGCAGTGATGGCAATGACTCAACCACGCAAACTGCATGCATAAAATCCAGGCAACTTCCTGAAAGAATGCATACTACCATTAATGTTTAAAGGGGCACTACTATAGCGCTGATATAACTGCACACATACGTATAAATCTCCTTTATACTAAGCCAATTGTTGCCACAAATATTTAAAAAAAAAGTTTAGGGAAGAAATAACACTTGTAGTTTGCTTTACTAGTTTTCCTAAGAGCTGACATCTTCCTCCCCCTGCTCCTCTTTCTCTTTCTGTTGTGCAAGTCAGGCAACATGAGAAGAAAAAGTTGCCTGGCTGCTATTGATTAAGCAGTGTGGTGCCCGCATAAATTAAGCTTGTATACGGGAGATTACAGTGGGAAAGGAAACTTGTGCTCATGTGCCAAGTAGTAAGTAGGGTACCTTTTCATGGAAAACTGGCCAGTGCAAATCACACACACACACACACACACACACACATTTCCTGGGGCAGGAGTTTATCAATGCTGCATCACATGAAAAAACTACTGGGGAGAAACACATCTCACTAAAGTATAGTACTGCATATGTACAGATGTATTTTGACTATAGTTCCCCTTTAACATGCTTTGCATCACTCTTCAGATTTTCTGTTGATACAGGTTATATTAATAAGCCCACTCTAAAAGCCTGAGTTCTTTGACTCACAATTACACGAAGGACTCTATGATAGCCAATAAAAGAACATAGATCCTACCCCCTGCACGCCATGCTTCCTTAGCCACTGCTCCACATGCATGAACCACCCTGATCAGCTTGGCTCATGTATAATCTTACAGAACTACACTGGGAAAGAAAAGGTGGTCCTGAGCCCCTGGTGACTGCTGTGGCTGAGCTATTAAAAAATAAATAAAAACAATTGCAAACTGTCTTTCAATACCATCATATACAACATATTCTCATTTTCACTGTATCAGTGATTGTGACATAGTATTATCTATTTTTATGATTTAGTTCTTCATGACAACCTATGTGAAAATAAGATGTATTATCTATTTAAGGACATGGCTGACTTGTGCAGGTTTTGAAAAAGGTACATCAGAGCTGGGGCATACAATTCTGTTGTGCAAGCAGTCAAGAAGGTGACTTATAGCAGCACAAGATGTCAACCAATAAAATGTTAAAAAATAAATAAACAAAACAATATCCCACAGGAAACAATGGATACTATTTTCTCAGCTCAGCTGAAAAACAGTGAGTGTGACCCCTGCCTAACTGGAAAGAGTAGAGGGAATTCAGTGCATATATGGATTCCTGCCAGTGGTTTGCATTCAGACATACACTCACCGGCCACTTTATTAGGTACACCTGTCCAACTGCTCGTTAACACTT
>WMED01015147.1:0-13756 GCA_019650415.1 Pipa parva | reverse complement strand
TGTTTTTATTTACGATTTACACAACGTGCCAACTTTTCTGATTTTGGGGTTTGTAGCATTTATATTTTTCTTTGTTGATTTAAAGACCTATTAATAATTCAACGGTAACTTCCAGATCTTTCATAAATTAGAACTGATGTCACAAAAAGGAATGTGGTGTGTCAATCACATGGTAGGAATCTCTAAGTATCCAACTTTGATAAACAATGGATAACAGTTCTGGAATCCTATGGTTGGGCAATAGGAGAATGGGCTTCCAAATTTTACCCACACAGGAAATAAAATCAGGACCAAAGAATCAGGACCATAAGAAAAAGTCATTTGTAGAACGTAGTGTGACTAGACAGAGGTTAACTGAAATATAAGCATTATATTTATACCTCCATAAGTTTTCTAGCGCTATTACACAGAAATGATGGCCATAATATGAAACTATGAAACTGCCAAAGCGAAATTGCTTTTTAAGTTTACTGCATCAGTAAATTTCTGAGGATCCCTTAAAAAAAATCCTTTTTTACATGATTCTTGCTACATCCCCTTGAATCAACATTGAATAGAAAGTGTTAGTTTGTTATTTATTTTGTTTTTTTAGCTGTAAAGAATTAAAGTAAACCCAGTGGCAATGTTCACTGGAAAACCAAGCTGTCAAACAGTCTGAATTTATCAGTAAAATGAATTAAGGCTTTAGCAAAAAAATGATGGATTTGTTTTTTTGTTTTTTATTACATTTATTAAATTCTGAATAAAAAAAAATAAGTGTTTTTATCTGAAAGTCATCTTTCAGCAATGCTTTGTAAAAATCAGGAAACAATAAGTCAGAATGAAGGCACAATAATTCAAACTGTAATGTATGGAGATTTATATCGTTCAATATGAGATATTAATCATTACTCCTAAAGACAACTAAAGACTAGCAATTTTTCAATAACACAGTGGAACGACACATCAGATAGCCTTTAATCTTTTGCATTTCATCTCTTTGCACTTTTTATCGTTAATCTGTGACCAG
Source organism: Pipa parva (assembly GCA_019650415.1). Lineage (NCBI taxonomy): Eukaryota > Metazoa > Chordata > Amphibia > Anura > Pipidae > Pipa > Pipa parva. The sequence continues at coordinate 12,747 of WMED01015147.1, read as the reverse complement.
CTGAAGGGCCATTATTAAAAGTAACTGATCCAGAGAGAAACTAATTACATTTGGGTAGAAATATTTTTTTAAAAAAGATACCATATTATTACACTGAGGTTTATTTATCAAGGTTCAATAAAGGCACCCTACCTTTATAACTTTTATGCCATGCTACTAAGTACATTTTTTCTCTCCATAACATTCCACTTTGAGCAAGCATTAAGAAGGTTACTGAGCAATGCGCAGTAATGTATGACATAAATAATTGTTAACTAGGTACAATTTGAATTGTAATATATATCCAAATAGACAATAGGCAACATAGTAGGCTTTGTGGATCAATTAGTGAAATATTTCCTGGAAAAATGTTTTTAAGAAATAAACACCCAGGCATATTGCATAAAAGAAACATATATCATATGTACATACATCATGGTAAAATCCTGCATAGAATTTCATAACTATTTATATTTACCACTGGTTGTGATTTCCAGTGTTTTACTATGCTGTATTATTCTTTGTTAGTAGGCTTTCTATAAATATATCTAACACATAGAGAAACACACAGGGCAATCATTTACAGAGGTCTAGTGCCTTTCAGAATTTTAGTTTCCATGTTCCAGTGAATGCGAACAGCTGATTGGATGCTATGGGTCACTAGATCTCTAGAATGATTTCCCTTGTTGATGAAATTCCCTGATGCAATGGTATTTTTCATTAGAATATTGAATGGATAGCAAAGAAATACACCTTGGAGCACACAAGAATTTACAGATAGAGTAGACATGGATGTGGACACTGGTCAATATGGATGGAAAATAAATGTTGTCAGGTCTGAGAGACATGTTATTCTATTGACATTGCAGCCTGTGGTTAGTACATGGACCTTTGCAATCAGCTTTCTGGTGGGTTCAAGATACCTTAATCCATCACTGGCAGTCTTATATTTTGATCATTGTAAAAATCAATGTTTTTGTTCATCACAAATTCAATTTTTGAGAGGTAAATAAAAGAATACATTAAAGTTCAAAATACACAGTTTTATTTTTCACTTTCAATTTTTAACATCAAAGATTTAGAGCATTTATTCTCAAGGGCATCTAAAAACTCATCAACAAAACACATCCTGAATTCAACTTTATTATATAATCTTTAGAATTTTGTATGTCAGAAACAATGACTAAAGGGTGACAGGTAACAGCAAATGAATTTGTTCTTCTTTGTTGTGACATTGTGTCATGAATTTTTAAAAACTTCTTTCTATTCAATTTAATTAAGTCATATAAAATTCAAATACAGTGTATTATGTGTCTAAAATGTGCCATATCTTAAAAGTCATTTTCATAGATCACTTCCCTTGTTAATTCTTCCTGCAGAAGTTTGTTCTACTATTGTGTTTTAAATGCTAGAACATGTAGACTTTATTCTTTATAAATTTCTGAAGCTTAGTAGAAAAAGTTATTTTTGGTCTGTGTGTACTAAATACTAATAGGGTTATTGATCAATGCGACAATCATTTCCAGAAATCTGGTAACCCATAGAAACCAATCAGAATTTCTATACCAGTGAACAGCTGATTAGTTTCTATGGGTTAGATTCAAAACATTGTCCCTGTAATTGGACATTGTAAGTCTTGAAGGATCTGGGCATACAGAAGTCTAACCCGATTTTCCAGAAGATGACCTAAACTGATGAACATTTACAAAATGTGCAATAAGAGGGTCCTTGACAGCAGATTATCATATGTTGTTTGATAAAGGATATGTGATGTGATACTGAGATATCATTTTCATTTTGTTTTCTGGTATGGTGAATGATATTGTTAATGATTTTGTTACTTTTTTTGCCACCTAGTGGCATCTACTATACTAGGATAGGCAGACTTAGAGAAACTGTGTGTCACATGGGATTTCCATGGGCATTAGATTCAGATGTTAGTCCATGTTATCCAGTTTATATAAGGTGATGTTCTTTAGTGAAAGGGTTCTTTTATCTACCCAGCCAAACTATAGGGTACTAAGAGATAAAAAGAAACTAAGTGACTAAAGACTACCTGGAGCAAGGAGGCCCTCTCAGTCCAACCTAGGACTAGTTGTCCTGAAGAACTATAGGAGTTACAGAGTAAACAAGAAGAAAACTACATACACATCTGGGGAAGGTGAATTTGTGAGTGTGCATCTAAGGACAGTGTTTACTCAAGAAGTACTTGGTCCTGGAGTTATTTAGTGGTAGTATAGCCACTATGTGGCACCAGTAGATAGTGAAGGGGCAGCTCCCAGAGGGTTAGGTGGACATCTTACTTTCTGTTAGGGACTCTGAGCTTTAAAAATAAGGTTTCCCCTGATCCTAAGATTTTGATGAGAATGCTGTTGATCTGTGTATTTTGAATGACTAGTATTGAAATCTCAATGGTCTTTGTAATGCTTGTGTGGAGTCGAGTCTGGAAAACAAATGTTCTGTTATAAAGTTCTTGCATATACTGCCATATTAATAATGATGCTTGCACATTATTAAATCCACTGTATAATGCTTAACTGCTTATCTGTAGCAGTGTATTCTACTCAGTAACCTAATTAAAATGCTCATTAATGTTATTGCAGACTGCTCAGTCAGTGTTTCATCACTTTTACTGCACCTACTTAGGATGAAACTCCGTTGCCAATCCTTACAAAAAGTATAGATTTATTCATCATAAATAATAATAGAGCAATGCTTACTTGAGAGTCAAGGGAGTATCAGTAATACCTTCAGAGCAATATAATGGAAATACACAATCCAGTAGCGATATCAAGGACATATAGTAGATGGTCAAATATTTATTATTTACTTTTTACACAGGCAACTTAACCACATAAAATTAAAACATATCCTAATTAAATACTGTGAAATGAAATTGTTTACTATCCTGCTATTGAATGTACAGTAAGAGCTGTTAACCCTGGTAGGCATCACTCTCAAGGCTGTAAAACATTGCTTACCTTATTTGACAGTAGAATAGTAAACCAGTATCTACAAGTAATGCACCCTATGCAGTGATTATTGTAGTGACTCAAAGGTTTCCCAACCCTATAACATTTAAAACGGATGCCCATAAATCTGCTTCTGGAGCTGCTTCTGCTTCCTTGTTATAGTGTTTGTGCAACTGTCTCTGCTAGAGACTGTGGTAGAATTGGTTGACTTAAAATTCAGGTTACAACTGTTTAATCTAAATTTGAGCCCGATAACCATACAGTATCATGCATTTACATTATCATGCACAACATTATTTGATTATTGTGAAGAAAATGTTATTTGCAATTTACTGTTTTCGTATTAATGAACTGAAGTTAACTATATCTCACTCCAGATTGCAACATACCAATGCTGTGAAATGCAGTTTTTTTTCTGTCCTGCTATGAGTGTACAACAAAGCTAATTTAATATTAGCCATGCATAATGGATATTTATAGGGATGGTGTTAAGAGATCATTCTTTTATCAGTGACAAACTTTAAAATATACAGGCTATTTATTAAATAAGAAATATAGTTATCTACATATCGCATGGTTAACTGCAGCATAGAATTTCAGAACTACGCAAAATATGCAGACTAGATTGTTTAACAAGGACAATTTTAAAATGCATCCTGCAGTGAAATGAAGTTTTAGATACATTTGTAAAATGCGCTACTAAGGTGCACCTGATTGAAGGGAGAATATAATTAACTTATTTAATAAGATATTATTATTTTATATAGATATTTGGGTGGTGGAATTAATTTAATTGTGATTTTACCCACCCAATTATATTCAATTACAGTGATATTTGCTAGAATTTGCTGTGAACAGAATGCTCCTGTTCATTAAAGAGCATAGTATCAGAAATTACATTGAAGTGAGTTAAATTAAAAAGTTGATTTGGCAATAAACTTGGTGTGTAATGTGATAGAAGCTTTAGTGAATACCTGTATAACCACCAGATATGCCCACAAACAAGTCAAATGTCTGCAAATACTACCCAAGCGAAAAAAAAAAAAATAGCAGATCAAACTAATTAAAAAGCAAAAAAGAGAAGAAACGCTGTGAAATCAGCCTGGGGATTTGACCAAAGTTTAATGGATTCTTGTTAGAAAGTATAAAACCGGAGTGTGTGGAAAATTTATGACTATATAAGTACTGTATATTCTTTTGGTAAGATCTCATTCATCACAGCCTGAGAAGTCATAACTTTGTCCAATAACTTAATAATTTGATATTTCCTTGTAAACCTCCAGCCAATCAGAGTAAGGGTGAAATGTCATGATTAGGGGGACTTATTCTTTAACCCCAGGGTTGGTTGGGTTTTGGGGGTTCAAAGGTTCCACTGCAGAGTTATTAAATGTAATATTACAAATTTACTGGGAGGGAGTTACTAGTACTTTTATTTTTAGTTATACTGGTTTTGGCTGTGAAAATATTGTTGCTGCTTTTTTTTTTTTTTAAGTATTTGCTGCTCATTTGTCTTTTAACTCTTCACTTACAAATTGTGTAAATTTGTGTAATTTCCAAAACTACTGCTCCCATTCCCAAAAGTACTTGTACCCATGTCTCTGTGACCGCCAGCGGTCACCTTACTATTGCTCTTCCACTCAGCTCTCAGCTTCTCTATACTGGTTCTAACACTCTGCTTCTTCTTTGAACTACAGAGGCCTCAGTGGATCAGACTTGAATTTTCGGGCAAAATGTATTAAAGTCAGAAAGACCAGCGGTGTTTTATAAATTTTGCCCCATTGGTATAGGCACTGAAGTTCAATCTTTAGTAACTTTTTCAGAAAGACAGCAAAAAAACACAATTAAAGCATATATTATTATTATAATTATAATATTATTGTATTGCTCTTCTATTACATAAAATTTGTACTTACTTGTAACAAAGGAAATATTACATTCTATATCTCATTCTTTCCCTCATAATGGGACTTCATCAGGGAGATACATATGTTTGCACTGCTACCTTGATTTTTACAACCTCTCACCATTTAAAGTAATAATAGTCCATGCCTAAAAATACTCCATATCTAAAATAATTTGTGCAGAACTAAAGGAATTACCAAGTTTTTTGTTTTTTTTTTTTTTGCAAAAATAACACTGAAGAAGCCTTACTGCAAATAAGGTTATGCTGTACAAAAAAAAATCTGTAATTTTAGAATTTTTTTTCAACATTTTCCAGGAGAAAACTAGTTTATATATCAGAAATAATTAGATGTCTGAGTGCAGTTTGTATTTTTGTAATTGTATGAGGCTTCCAAGCACTGGGAATTGTTAATGGTTATTGTTTATGCTTTTATTTAGTTTGTTTTGAGGAATTAAATGCTCCAATTTCTAATATAAATTACACAGCTGCATCATTCATGAATGCGAACAGGTGTTCTCAGCAATTTCCATCATTCTTCCTTTCCCCTAGAATCTCTATTATCAGCATTCCTTTAACTTAAAGCAAATATCTATTATTATAATTTGCATTATTAGAATCTGTGAAGTGATATGCTCTGCAATCCCAGTAGCTCTGCTGCTCATTATTGTGCTATGAATTTTAACCTTTCACCTTAGATGAAAAGCCACTGGGGGAGATTAACCTTGTAAATTGATTTATCTGAGAATTAAGCACTCTATTTAAAATATATCTGGTGTGGTGAACTGCCTACCAATTAATTAGAAGTTGTAAGTAGATCGCTTAAAAGTAAATAGTTCACCTGATGTCCCTTAAACTTTTACAACAAGGTACCAGGTCCGCTTTAAAGAAACAGTTAAGCTTCCAAAAGCAACAGCTTCATAAAGATCATTTTACCAACAGTAAATGACATTTTTGCAAATATTATCAGAATAAAAATTGAAATATAAATAAAAAATTAAAAAAAAGAAAACATTTTTTTACTGGACACTAAGGGCCTAATTCACGATCCTCCGAAATGAGGTGCAAAGTGTTCACCTCACTTCAGAATGACTGAGATGCACTCACTGATGTTCTGCACGCGGGCATCAGCGAGCACATTAAAGGGATTCCAATCTCGGCGAGGCAACTCTTATGCTCTCGCCGAGACTTTAATGCCTTAATCCCTTTAATGCGCTCGCTGATGCCCGCGTGCAGGACATCAGCGAGTGCATCTCAGTCATTCCGAAGTGAGGCGAACACTTCGCACCTCACTTTGGAGGATCATGAATTAGGCCCTAATAATTTCCTGTCAGCAGCTGTGTGTAGGAGAAGTGATCTTTCCAATCCTTTATCCAATCAGAGGATGTTACTGTGTAACATGAAGCCTGAAGCGGAATATCTACTTCTCTCTCATCCTAAGCTTTACGCCACTGCAGCTCTGAGAAAAATTGTCCCTTTAGGGGTGCCATCAAGACACAAGCTAGCAGCTATATATTTTCTGTCAATAGCCAGGAGGTAAATGCTACATATTTTCAGATATTTAGCTAAATGAGGATGATTTTCAGATAATTAGAATTAGGTATAAAGAATGTGTTATATAACAATATAATAATCACACAAAATGACTTTTAATAGTGATTTATCTGTTCCTTTAAGCCAGTTTCTAAGCCCCCAGTAAAACCATATTATACCTTCTGAGTAATGAACAAGGAATTTTGGTGGGAGATGAGGAGAAAGCAAATATATTAAACATGTTTTCTTATTCAAAGAGGAAAATGAAATGTCAAGTTAAATACAGTGGGATAAAGTAAACTCTCCATTACATTGTGCCTGTTTAAGTACTGTGCCATCTTCAATTTCTGGGTCTTAAGGGAATTAAACAATGTTATAGACAATTATTTTTTTAAATATTTAAACAGTTTATAATGGCACAATCTGTTTCATAGGGTCGGTGCATAGCAAATGTGGTACAAATATTCAAGGCTCAAAAAGTAAACTTGAAATCTGTAAGCCTGTAAGTTGAACTTACATGATGAGTAAAATACCTGAAGGCTTTTTAAAATATGCTATCCTGGAGTATCTCAATGTAAACAAAATTATAACTTAATATCAGCATGGGCTAATGAGGAATCAGTTCTGTAAAATTAAACTAATCAGCTTCAGGTGGTCAGTTTTAGACTAAAACAGAGTCATCGGATGTCATATGTCTTGATTTTTCTGAAGCATTTGATGTCTTTTATGTGTGTCTGGAACTGTACATTAAAAGCAAAGTTTGACCAGGCAAGCAGAACTAAGCTGTCATTACAACATTGTCCTTTTACCTAGACCATCTTTCACATCTTACAGGCTAAAGTTTGTACGCAATGCCTATCTGCTATACATTTCTGAAATGAAGAGAGAAATGCTTAAGGAAACACAGACTGATTGGGAACTATTAAGCACAGGTTAGCCATTTATCTTTATATCAAGAGTTGTAGTAGTTTATGTAATGTTTCAGGGACTGGCTGATATGTGGAAAAAAGTCTGTTTGAATTATCCTTGAAAAATTATAGATATTCAGTAAAGTATGAACTTTACTTTTAATGTCTATTTATATTTCTTTGATTCTTAAGTTAAACATTAAACATTTTATTTTTATATAAAAATAATGCTTTTTTAGTAAATAATATTTTCAAGAAAACTAATGTATGTTAAAGAGACTGGGGGGGGGGGGGGGGGTACAAGGATTCTGGCATAACCCTTACATCTGCACTTAAGGTGAATAGTTTTGTTTTTTTATTAGGCAATGAAACAAATTTGTGATTTTAATAAATGATTTTGGCCTTTTCCTTCACTGGAATTGTAATATATTTGTGTATCCAAATATTTATATGAGCTGTTACATATCTATACAAACTTTTACACATCTTAGTAGAGAATCGAAAAATCTATACTTTATTCATGGTTCTCACATAGGTATATATAATTCTACACATGTAAAGTAACCAAGGTTTGAAGAGTGACCAATGTGAGGCTCCATAAGCCTTCCCCAAAATTTACAGGGAAAACTTGCCTTCTCTGTGTCATTAAGTATTTGCATCATACCCAGAGCACATCACTCCAGTTGTACAATGTAATGGTGAAGTTTCCTGCTCCTGACATTTACTGAATGGAGATAAAATGTCAGTTAATTATCAAGCTTCCAAAAACAGTGAGGAAGTAAAGTAAAACCAAATATAATAGTTAATGTAAAAAGACAGACTTTGAGAAGAAACTGAGGATGAGGGGAATTCAAAATGGGTGAGAGAAATACAGAGTTGTGATGAAGGATGCAGGTGCATTCATAGACACACTGTGGCAAAATTGATTTTGGCACATTTTATCCCTGTAATCTTATAGATTTCCCCAGGATATTTTTAATTTTCATCTCTGTCCTGATATTGCCATTCATTTTTATATCTAAATAATTTTGACATCATAATAGTTTTTATAGTAGTTATCTACCAAAAATCTTACTTCTGTCAATTTTTCCCAAAAAATGTTTTTATGTTTAGATTAAAGACAAGTATACAGAGAAAGCTGCAAAATAGTGGTGAAATATATTGAAAAAAGAAAACAAAACTACAATCTTCAGCAGCGCTCCCGTGTTGTGTGAAATCGTGTTCTCTTAATAAAGTCCTGTGCTGCTTTCTCCAAAGGGAATCCGCCTCACTTCCCAAAACGACCGACCTTGTATGCAAAATTCTGTGAAAAAGCGCAACAGAATGCACTAATATAGTGCTTTATCTGGGTGATATTGTAACAATAAGGGGAAACCAAACGTCCCAATACTCAGGTGCTAATTGTAAATATATAAATAGACACACACCTATGCTAACACAGAGGATTGATTCAGGAGCGTACTTTAGGAACAGAGGTTCATACAAGTGTGGCATTGAAAGCTGTTATTCGATAAATATCGGGTGAGCGCTTATTAAGCACTGTTTGTCTACATGTGGAGGTGTGTGTCTATTTATTTATTTACAATTAGCACCTGAGTATTGGGACGTTTGGTTTCTCCTTATTGTTACAATATCACCCAGATAAAGCACTATATTAGTGCATTCTGTTGCACTTTTTCACAGAATTTTGCATATTGAAAAAAGAACCAACACAGACCTTTTCCATTATGGCTTTGAATTTTTACTATGAAATCAATATTTCCCTATTTCTTTTTTTTTTATAAATGGGTGATCACACTAACACTAAGGCATGCATCTCCCATTGTATGTTATTGACCACTGAGCTACAGTCAAGGTGGAAAAGATAAGAAGGTGACAGCAGCACCATTATATGGTTGTTCATATGTTACATTTTACAGCAGTACATTGCATTCATACATGTTTTCTAATGAAAAGGAAATTGCTCTATATTAATAGACGCATTCAGAAACAGTGATAGGGAAGATGACCAGTGACAACTTCTTCCGCTCTGATGAAGACTTATTCTTCTCACATCATTTTAACACTTGAAAATCAAGTTTATACAACTTCCTCTCATCTTTCAAAATGGAATACTATAACTTTCCGGTTACTGCACATTTTTATAAATGAAAGTAACATCGATGATCTGATTACTACACTGATGGATAGTGCTGTCATAACTGAAATACATTTGCTCAAACACTAGAAGAAGATAAAATATACTCATTGCAAATACATGTATCTATTCAAAATTTGGTTTAATCACTTATCAATTCATACAATACATTTTAGGGCCACTATAACATTGAAAAGGAAAGAAAATACTTAGTGATGATTCATTTGGCATAGTCGTCTGCTATGATCAAGCTCCATTTAGATCATCCTCATGAGAAATGCCTGATAAACAACAATTTCCATAGAAGACTGAGCACTTGTAGTTCCATTTTGACATAGAGGAGAAATTGGAATTCAATATGTCCTTTGTGACTAGCTATGTAAATCTTTGAAGAGACTTTTCAAGGTCTTTGGGATATGAAAGTTTTGTTGAATCCGCTTAGAATTCGTTTTGTATTTGAAACTTCAAATATTTTCTGTAGTTTAAAGAATATAAATATAATGGCAAAAATCCCTAAAATAAAAAAAAAATCATGAATTACAAAGTACACATTAAGCAACAAATTAATGTTGGTACAAGTGTTCTATTGTGATCCTCCTTCAGTTAATGACTTAACATATGCAACATACCCAAGATCCAAGTACCTTTAGCAGATGTGCTAGTTTAATTGTCATATTTCATATCTACATAATTCTTTCTCCCATAGCTTTTAAAGGCTGTAGGAAGCCAAATAAACTTACAAAATGTACTATTAATGCAAAACAACTACTATATATGACAAACTAATGTTGTATATATTAGACAATTATTGTTAAAAAGGTGATATATACAAGGTCAGCTAAAAAAAAACATGTCTGATGGACATGTTATCTAATAGTGGAGATACCAGTTGGATATCAGAGACTGGAAGAAAGATAATTTTAGTATAATAAAGGTTTATTTAATGGAATGCCAAGATATACATTTACAAATACAAAGGTTTCATTTCCCTGGCTATATATATCAATGTAAACAATAATTATCTGTAAACAAAACACCTAATGCATTTTTTGAAAATCAGCCTCAGAGGTGTATGTACAGTGGCATTAAACATTCTAGTGGAACAGCAATCCTGTCAATCTGTAATTATGATTTCTAGGCACTGAGTACTGCTGCTACATAGATACATACTGTACATGTCTAGTCTTCTTTCCCAGAAACTCATCAAGTTGTCATTCTTGTAAACTATTTCTTATTTTTATGTAATGCAAGGTTTGCCAGTTTGTTGATATGTAGAGAATTAACTTCAGAAAGATACATTAAGGGTATAAGAATAGCTAAATAGTTAGATGGACAGACTTGAATTGTAATTTTTTAAAGAGCACTTTCAATTTATTCTAGAATACATTTATAACAGTTCCAAATCTCTCTTCCAAAAGGAACATGAAAATTTCCTAAATTGTAGGTGATTTAATAATCATTAATTTAAAGCAAGACAAAAGGGTTATTAATTAACAGGCAATCTTTACGGAGATCAAGTAATCCTAGAAACTAATCAGAATTTATCATACAGAAGCTGAAGCACTCTTCAGTATTTTTTGTATTCAAATGAAAACAGTAAAAATATAAAATATTTAAAGTTTCTACTATTTAACTTTATTTTATGGTCTCACAATAGTAAACTTTTTGGTCTGCTCTTGTGCTTCCTTAAACAAGTCTTCCAATGCAACATAAATATTATAGTGCACCTGTCAACTTAAAAACTAATACTGTTTTAGGTTGTACTAATAAATAAAATAAATGTTTTTTGTAAATATATTCAGTACCCCGATTTGGGTGAGCAGGGATAAATAATGATTGACTTTATAGTTCCTCCAATCAGATTCCTTAAATCACGATCTAGCAGGGATCTGATTGGAGGAGCTATAATGTCAAAAATCATTTAGCCCTGCCCACCCAACTCAAGAAAGAAAAGGCAGACTGACACGGAAGATGACAGAGAGAAATGCTGTATAAAATATTACATTTTTAAAAATACAGATATACAGTATTTACAAAAATGTTTATTTCATTAGTACAACCTAAATTAGTATTAGTATTTTGTGGTGGCAATAAAGGGTGAAAAACAGCAAAATTAACAAAGAGTCAGGACTGTATCAATGAGTTATTACAGTTACTTGCTTAGTCTGGCCATTTGACGGGGGACAGAATGCAGATGACAAAGACAGCAGAACTTCCTCCAGAACCTGTCTGTTCTGCCAGAATCTTTGGATCATTTTCTGCTGGCATTACCTTGGTTACAGTTTTATTCCTCAGTAATACTCTGATCGCAGGATTTCTTCCTGTCTTAACTCACGCCTTCCCATAGTCTCTGAATAAAGTTAAAGTGAGCTTCGAGGGAATAGCCTTATGGAAAAGCTTATAAATGGACATTTATAAGATTATTAATTACAGGAAGTCAGTTAAGAGGGTGCAGTCTCTTTATCATAAATATACTACAATTCCAAAACTAAAATCAATGCTGAGGTACTTTGTGAAAATGCTATTAACACATTAAAAAAACAAACATTTTTCACTCTTGTTTTTTAATTAAAAAAACCCATTAATGCTCAATAACACCACTAGATGTAGCTATATTTCTACACACTTAAAATATTATTACAAAGCAGCAAGCAGTCCTAAAATTCCAGAGCTGCAATTATGTAAAATGTGGACTGCCTTATAGACATTTTATTACAAAATGCACAAATACACCTTAAGTGCATGTACAGAAAATCATTTAAATGAAATATATTTCTATATTCTTTCCTAGACTTAATCAATAAATACACAAGAGAAACATGAATAAAATACTTGAAAAATACTATGGAATTCATCACTAATCTATCAAACGCTACAAAATATATTTAAAAAAAAAAACACTACAAAATTAGAAAAATATAAAGTCCATTTGGTGCCATGCAGTACAATTTCAAAGTCTGTCATTCTGTTTTACACAGCAGTGTTCAGTATCTTTTCCTTGGAATCCCATAATTAACTGTGTCATTGGATTCATCTGAATGCAGAAATCAATATTAGATATTTAGTGTCCAATGTTAACCAGTTATTGCATAAAATCTTGTCAATTAAATACTCTTTTTCATTAATATTTTGGGGCTACTACTGCATACTCCTGTAACTGTTCAAGATGTCCATGCAGAAAGTAAGATATACAGTGGGGGTTATTCACTAAAGTCCGAATTGTTGCGTATAGGTGCGAATTCGCCAGACAGACAGATGCAGTAGGCTGCTACTGTCGCAGTCGCATCTTTATAATGAGAATATTGTCGCAGTTGTGAC
>WMED01015145.1:0-13757 GCA_019650415.1 Pipa parva | reverse complement strand
CCGCGTGCAGGACATCAGCATGCGCATGTCAGTTTTTCCGAAGTGAGGCAAACACTACGCTCCTCACTTCAGAACTTGGTGAATCCCCCCCTTAAACTTTCGGTTGAATTTCAATATCGCGACATCGAAAAACATTTGATATCGGCAATATTGATATCTGTAAAAATCATTCGATATCGATATTTTTTATTTTAATCAATTTTGCCCGTAATTCACTAAAAAGTGTATTTCATTGGTAAAAAAAATAAGTGAAACTGCATTGAATGCTACAGTATTTTCTGGACTATAAGGCGCACCGGACTATAAGGTGCACTTTCTATGAGCACCTTTTAAGCAATCTTAGTTCATATATAAGGTGCACCGGACTATAAGGCGCAGCACATTACCAGTAAATAAACCATAGCTCAGACCGCAAGTCAAATTTTATTCAACTTATGTCGGGTTCATATATAAGGCGCACCGGACTATAAGGCGCACTTTCTATTTCTGAGAAATTCTCAGCATTTTAAGTGCGCCTTATAGTCCGGAAAATACTGTAATTCAAACATGCTTGGGCTTAGTCATTATTCAGTCGAATAGTAGCAGACGCATAGTGATGCAAGTTCAATCAACCAAAGTGAAGCAATGTCATTTTCGCATGATTCCCATGAATCTGTTTAAAGCAGAAAATGTCACTATAATTGTATCTTTCATATATCAATGACAAAAAACTATTAGTAGGCAGGATTGATTATAAGGAAGGATAATATCACCACTTTGTCTTATTTTCATCACCACTAATGTCACTGTGTTAAAGTCACCTACATTACAACAAGTGTTTTTTTACATCCTTTTCTATGTGACACTACACCTAGTTTATGTTGTCAGTTGATTGCTATGTTTTCTCAATGCCATTTGAGTGACTTAAGCCAAATAGAAATTCTGCCATCAGCCCCCTAGTTCGCCGCCTTGATCTAGTGAACTCAAACCGACAAGGCAGTTCACCACATCAATACATTATGATGCTTGGTAAATAACTGAATTGTGTGTGCATGTTCATATGCAGAGATGGTAAGGTGTTAATTTGGTCGCAAATTCCACATACTGCAGAAAATAATAGCTGAGCATGCAGAAATGTGGATGTGTTGAATTACACAACTGTTTGCTGTGTGCAGTTTTATGAATATGCTCCTTATTTAGCCTTATCCTAAGGATCTCCATGAAAGATAAACTAACAGAAAGACAATCATTCAAAAAGTTATAGCATAACAATGGAAAGAGAATAAGAATATATTAGAATAATGTTTTGGAATTAATAGGAAATATTCAAAATATATTTTGACATTGCATTAACTTAATTTGACCATGTACTGTAGCCTGTTAACCAGAAAGAGTTTTAGTATAGCATTAGCTGTTTAATTTTGTTGTTGTAGGTACCTTAAAAATATATGTAAATTATTTTATTGTAAAAATGATCAAATTTACTTTTAAATTTACTGTACCTGTTCTGGAGCCTTCAGCTTCTGAAGGCCACATATGGCAGACATCAAATTTGGCAAGTGATTTTGATTGCAGGGAAAATTGGGTCTTTTGTCTTTTCCATCAGTTCACTTTCATTTTCCATGACAGCACAGTTTAAACTATTAAGTAGTCATAGTTCTCTTATAAATACAGAGTGTCATAATAAGTGACTTTACACCATTACAACCTTATAGTTTGTTGTGCCCTTAAACTATGGGTTTTTATGGAAGGGAGATGGTTGGAGAGAACTTTATTGAGAGTATCTAACTTCTAATAGTTATTTGAATAGCTCAAACCATCAGGCAGTCCCTGAATATGTGTAAAGCACAAGATCATACTGAATTTAATTTCCTTTAAATGTGGCAACTTATAGTTTTGTGCAGTTTTTTTTTCACAATACAGTGACTTTTATAAAAGGAGTGTCAAATGCTTCACTGATGCCCTCTCCACTTCTACATTGTTACATGAACTAATAACTCCAGTTATTCTTGCACTTTCTCCTTAGAATATGTAATATTATAGACTTTTATTTTAGCTTGAAATGGACTTGTGCTTTTGATTGAAATGGGTGGGCTTTTTCACAACTCTGCATGCTCCAGGAGAGATGTGAATAAGCTATGAGAGGGCTGTTTAATTTTGTTTGGATCAGACATACACTGTTTGTGGCATCGTGAAAAGGGATGGACTTGTTAATGATGTTGTTTGTTTAACCCAATTTAATATATGGAAACATTCAATCGCCATCTTCAGTTTTACCATTAGTGTTATAGACAGATGTTATTTGTATCAAGATTTGATTTCTTGGATCTTGAATATATTCCTTGTTAACCAAGTGTAAAGGTGTTTTGTATGACCTTGACACTTTGAAATCACTGTAATGAACCAACACCTGGTGGTAACTAACAATTTTGGGGCTTCAGGCTTTAGCCACCTAGGAGGTATAAACATGATTTCCATGAGAATACTCAGGGTCCTTAACTGATCTTGCAGTAGGCAAGTAGCCTCCTTCTGAAGTAAGTATGATTGATGGTTGCTAAGATTTCCTTATGCAGAAGCTTGTTGAGATGCTAAATAGTTTCCACAGTATTAGAGTCTATCCTTTTCTATACTCAAGGTCTGCTATAATGTTCTTTTTAGTTTTTTGTATAGCTTATTGTTTACCTGAATTGTGAAGTTTTTAGGTAAAAAAATGTGGGCCCTTGAATTTTTGCTGCACCTTCCAAACCTTAGAAAGATATTACATTTTTCCAGATACAGCTTGATGTACTTACCTGCTTTTGGGCAGAGGCGTAACTTTTACCTGTATGAACAAACAAGGTGCTTTTATCTTTTCTGTGTAAGAAAAATGTCATCACTGCTTCTCCATCATTGTTGTAGTTAACTACCAAAAGCAAAACGTGAACTCAGCCTTTAATTGTTTGAAACTATAAAGAGATTTTCAAATACTTTAGCAGACTGCCACAGACTGAGCCACACTAACTTTGTTCCTTACCCCACTAACAGCAAGACAATCAAAAGGGGGATGAATGAATATAGCAGGGATAGCAAACCTACAGCACATGTGCCAGAGAGGGCACGCAGAGCCCTCTTTGTGGGTACGTGTGCCGTCTCTACCACTGTCTTCAGTGCAGGCCACAGACATGACCTGACAGTTTTCAGGCTGGATCCGTGGCCTACACTGAAGGAGTGCTCGCTCGCAGGGGAACTCTCCTTCCCCGAGGCAGGCGTGATGACATCACTCATCAGAGCCAGCACTTTGGGGGATGGTGCTGGTGAGTGATGCCACATTTTTGGCACTCTGTGCCAAAAAGGTTCGCCACCCCTGGAATACAGTATGAAAGGGACAGGTACAAGGTTTACTTCCTTCACTTTACTAGTCGTATATTTCTTCAACTCAAATACATAGTCAAATCCATCAAATAAATAGAGCAGAATTGTACCTTTACTATAAGTCCAGAAAAAGAGGATTGACGCCTATCATGTTATACTTTACTATGCTAATTTAAATATTGGTTTACTATACACTGTAAACACTAATTTAATTTTTTTTTAAATGTATCATTTCAGTAGTGATGACAATCTGATACTAATGACCCTGATACATTGCTTACAAATTATTTCCTACAGTATCTAACATAACTGAGAACAGACTCTCTGCTCTAGAAAGTAAAAAGGAGTTAAAGTGAAGGTTTAGTTTCTTTAAAGTAGATGTTAACAAGGAATGCATGAAGGCAGCAGATCCCAGCAGAGAGATTAAATAGATGAGTCAATGTAGATTGTAATATAGAGGCAAAAGAACAAATGAAGTGTGATGGGATTGACACGGAAGAGCAAGTAACAAAGCGTCAGGAATCTGGGGGTGTGAGAACTTTCTGATTAGCTGAATCTAAGGATTGATAAGGGAGTGTGGGGCGAAGTTAGGGCTAAACTCAAGTCTTGTCATGCTTTTTGTTTGGGAAAATTAGGAAAAAAATGTTGATAAGTAAATCTGTTTGACTTAGTAAGTAGACATATACAACTATTGCAACAACAGCAACTCATTTTTACAACTATTCTCTTTAAAACAGCAACTAAAACATGAAAAAGGGGCTTATTCATGAAAGTCCAAACAGTCCCGTAAAGGTCCAAATTTGCATTTATTTGCCACTTCCCTATCAACAAGTGTTCAGAAAACTCTGCAATGTTGTAAATTCATGTCCAATTCAGAAACTTATGACAGTCACAGACTTACTTACAGGCTGTTTTTCAAATGACAGATTACTGTGTCTGATTCATCAATCTGACTCCACCAGACCAAAGTGGTGGAATTACTGTGATGTGTTATAATGCAACATTTAATTCAAAAGTGACAATAACGACTGAGACCAAGTGACATATGAATTAGAATTTTAGTAAAATAGAAAGGAATGTATCATTCAATTAATATTGTTAGTGGGACATTGTGTGGATGAGATCACTACACTTTACTGGTGGAATTCATATCACTCCTCATCATACTATTGTGCGACTGACTATGAAACACTTTGCCAAGGGAATCCGCTTCTTAGTGCATATTGAGTAGCAAATTTGAGACTATCAGAGTATAGTGACCCGAAGTGACACAAATTGAGCTTGATAGTCGAATTCTCACTTTAATAAATAAACTCCTTAAAATGTTGACACTATTTTTTTTATGATAATTCGTTCCTATCTCCAGTATGTAGTCAATAATGTTAAAAAATATAGTAGTGGTAGCACTATCTACTTTAATCAGATCCATGGCCTTACTTCGTTACATGATGAATGTGCTACAATTTGCCCCTGCTACTATTCACCTGACTACACTAAGTGATAATTAGCTCCATCACAACGACTATACTGTTTAGTTAGTATGTACAACTCATTTTGGTACACTATTGGCAAATTGTGACATAGTGTGGTGAATTTACTTTGAAGATTATTTCCCTTAATGTTTTCTCAGTACTCACTTGAGTTTCCTCACATAGACCAAAATAATGCTAGCTTCTGACTAAATGGCCCTAGTGTTTATATACTTGTGGCAGGCAATTAAAGTGTAAGATCCACTGAGACAGGGACAGTGCATTGTTTCTCTGTAAATAATAATATATACATATATAATTGTGAGTCACACTATCCTGTAGGAGGTCACCCAAGTAATTAACCAGTAAGATGGTAAAATTCTTTTTTAATTTACGTTACATATATTTTACATCAATTACTTTACATAATTATTTATTTTATGCAATGTGGGTGATGATCTACTTTTTCCTCTGCAAAAGTGAAACAAAATATAATTTATGAATTTGAAATAAACAGTGACCCAAAGGCCATATTGTTCCTGAACACTGTACAATGCCAGAAATTACCAGTCACTAGATTTATATCTATGTATACATAGGCTATTAAAGAACTCCATACCTAATCAATAACAAAAGCCATACACAATTTCTAGGGATTGAAAAAAATCCATAATTTGTCAGTTGTAATGTATTAATCAAGTTAGTAATTCCTAATTGACTGTCATTATCCAATGTTTCTTGTGTTCATGTAATATCATTGCTTATAAACCAAAGAGAATATTTTCCTCTAAGCCATTCTTAAATTCATTACTTTCCTCTCCTTCCTTTTATTTCTTTTCCTTTCCTTATTTTTCCAATGCTTCGTTCCTTTTTTTCCTACATCTCTACTATCTGTAACCAAATGTTTTTTTACCATAATACCATTTTATTGCATGTATACATACTGAGGGGGCTCTGTGAAAACATGCCCAGTCTACAATTGTCACAATCCTCTATAGAGAGGCTGCATACCCAGATGACATGAGATAAACTCTTCTCTCTTACTGCCCCTTATCTTTGGAATTCTCTATCCCTCTACCTCTGCCAAGAGCAATCCATCAATATCTTCAAATCTAAATTAAAATCTTACCTCTTGGAACACTAGCACTGGTTTTCATGTCTATATCTTATCTTTAAGCAGCTATTTATTCTAAAAAAAATTCATATTTTGTATTTATTTTCTTATTTAGTTGGCACCAATAGGCTAATGAACTGACACTTTATGCTACTGCACTTGTTACCCTCCTATCTGTTTATGTAAGTCTTGCTCCTATTTAGACTGTAAGCTCTATGGGGCAGGGACCTCCATCCTTTTGTTTCAGTCATGGCTTGGCTCTTAGACTGATGTATTTTCTTGATTATATGCTTGTAGTTTACTTGTTCTTTCTTAAGTACTTTCACTTGTCTGTATTATAACTGTAGTTCTGCATAACATAGTGGTGCTTTATAAATAAAAATATATATACATACATAATCCTCTCCCACCTTAGGTTATGTGCTTCTTTTTTCAAACCAATCAATACTCACTCCATGGGTGACAGTACACCCATCTTATATCCTATAAGAACTCAAAATCCATGAGGAATTCTTTTTCATTAAGCATCAATGCTAAGCATAAAACTACATGGTACTGTATATGTTATTGTAGTTGCTGAAGCAAAAACAAGTTGGAACCGACTTTCTTGCTCATTAATTGGTGCAGTCAACAACACTGCAGGGTACAGTTCCTACTTCTTCTTTCCTTTTGGGCAAGGATGACCCTTTTGATAAACCATCATGACCACTTCAGATGTATTCTATTATAAAAGCTGCTACGCCCTTAGATTCTGAATCTATCTACTCCACTGCTGTCCCTGTTTTGACAGAAAAACAAAAAAAGACCTACCCATTCCCACATTAAAGCTGTTTGTTACATTTTATATTAGGATCTTTCCTTCAGTAACTCTAGAGATGGACTAAAATTCTAGAATGACTCTATTCAGAGTGTTTAAGTATTAGACGCCATTGTATACAATTTTCGGTACAGAAGACTTGGCTGCCATTTACCTTCTGTGTCTCTGTACAGCATAACAGGCTTTTTCTTAATCATCTTGGAGTAACAATGTATCCTAAATACACATAAAGTATTTTCTGTAAGTTGTATTGATATTGGCCTTATAAATTGCTGCCTACAGTACCAAATACAGTATGGAAACAGGACCAACATGATTTGAGGTTTATTTTATATTTATGTTGTTTTGTGTCAAACAAAATGTCATAATGTTAAAGCAGCAATGTCCAGACTGTGCCCATACAGCTGATGTTGACCTGTAACTTCCAGCACCCCTGACAGCAAAGGTTACAGTTCAGTAAAAGCCAGAGGGATGTGGGATGGGAACTTTTGCCCTCAACTGCACTTCAATGACAATAGTACAGTACCATGACTAGTTGTTGTTAATAGGGACTGACATCAAATGCCCCAACAGCAGAGAACATTGATCTGCTTTTTACATAGTAGAAGTAGACAAATGATTAATAGATAATGGTTTTTAAACAGTCTATGAAAAATGTAATGTCAAAAAGAACTAACCTGGTATTTATCTAATTAAATTTTGACTGATTTTTTTAATGAAATATGTCAAACATAATTTGTTTTACTGATTGACACCCCCTTAACAAAAAGCTGCAGTAGTTCTGTTTGCTTGCCACAGATTAAACTGAAATTGACAAAATGACAAAAACAAAGAGTTCAGTGTGCAAGCTGTACTGAAACGCAACTAAATTGGTGAAAGAGGCCAAAGCTATGGTATTGCTGTTGACCAAATTTGCTACACAACCCCCTTAAAGGACCAGTAACACTAATCTAAAAATTCCCACTTGGATTAGCATTTACAAATGTTATCTTTGAAGTTGAATTCATGAATTCATCACTGTATACTTTATTTTAAATCATGGTGGCATTTTAGATTTTTTAATACTGAGGCTCAATGAAATATGTTAGCATTTACTCTTCATATACAGTGTGTATACCACTTCTCTTGGTAATATATCACAATGGATACAAATTTATTTTAAATTGCTTGAAAAACTCTGTATATTCAATCTGTGACTGGTGTAGAAAGCTCTCACTTATTAGTAATCAGGGATAACAATAAATGTACAGTGACTTGAATGGGTATGTTAATAATTAATAAGAGTTAATAGAAATTCTCCTGAGCACTACAAAATCAATTTAATTGCCTTCCCAAAGCCTTCCTCTGTGTGAGACCCTTCAATTTCAATACCATTTATAAAGTGAAAATTTCCAGGAGCTCAAATCACTCCAGGGAATTCGGGATGCTTCATTAAAGTATATTTTATACTCTGTACTATAATTTATTCATAGAGAACACACATTTTTCATGAGTTGATACAATAAAGTTACAATTTAGAAAATAAAAACATTGATAGGCACAATATAGCTTTCCAAAAAGGCTCAAACAGGAATTTTAGAAATCTGCACAAATGCTGTTGCAGAACCACAGCTACCCATATCTGACTATTGTTTTCATTAATTTCTTCAAGTCTTTTATAGATATACGGTAGTTATGCAGCATCTGGTCATTTCTGTTTGGAGCCAAATCGAGCGGCCTTTGGATTTATACATTTCTGTTTGGAAACAGCGCTCCAGAAATATATGTGTAACATTATTTCTATCCAGTTTAAGGGTCAGAAGGTTCAGGTTCTAGGTCAGGTCATGGATATTGTGTACCTGCAGTAGTGCCACGTGTTAAGACCATTGTTCCAGTTAATGCTGGTTTAATTTCTTTACATTTTCATGTCATCCTTTGGTGGTCTCTAGTGGGCTCGCATTTTTAAGATATTCCTTAGCATTTTTAATTTACTAGAGGCTGGGGTGAGACAATGTAGGAGAATGAGACTGGAATTAACATGGCGCACTGTATACGTTTGGAGACTTAGTACTGGAAAAGCCACCCAAGCAGTGCCAGATTTCCATATAGACTAGAGAGGCATGTTGCTATCTGCAGCTCAGAGATAAGGGTACCTTTTTCCTAGTTAGGAATGTGGGCAGGGGGATAAAGTGCAGGAAATATTTTTATTTTCCAGACATGGAACCTGATATGTGTGATTTAAATTGCATGCAATTATGAGTCTCACAGATAAAGCACTTCAGTTCTCCACATAGTTAAGTATGCAATTATTTGTGCAAAGGGGACCAAGATTTCTGTGCCTATAGGCTCCCGAGATTCTTCACTGAGCGCAATGGAATTTCCCCTATATATTCCCATGTTCCGACTAAGTAAGAAATGAGTTAAATTTGTGTAATGGTATAGCCAAACGGTATTTATTAAGAACCATTTCTAAAGGACATTTGCCATGTAGTTTTCCTTTAAGCACATGAACCAGACTAGACACAATCCCCTCAGGGAAGCAAGCCCCGCTTACCAATTGGAGTGGGCTAAAAATATACTTGACAATAAATTGCTTAGTATGGTGCAACATATATTAATAATACAGGGCACCAGTGGTTCTCTCATAACAAGGATAATTATTTATTAATAAAACATCAGGAGTCGGTAATATTACTTTATAATTGTAGCAGGGAGTTATAGTTCACATAATCAGAGTTTCTATACATTACATCAATTTCATATCTCACACCCATATGAATGACTTAAAGTGAATGCAGATATGTACAATCACTATAGGATAGTGGTGAATGTAGACACACACAATCACCTGTAACCACAGATCTTTTATATGGATAAAATATAATTTTCAACTACATAGATAGAGAGAGATCAATGATAAACTATAGTTACCACTCCGGTCCACAACCCCCACCCAACAGGCATCCAAGTGACTTCTAGGGGATTCCAGGACAACCCCACTTCTTTGGTAGGGACTCCAGAGGCCTTCCTTCTTTGAGAGGGCTCTCCCCTGATCCCTAGGCCTGTCCTGCAGCATCCCTATGCTGTGCACCCTCAATCCTCAGTGGACATGCACTGGCCCCCTAGGCCACTACTCTCCTGTTGGGGTGTTAAGCTACCCAGGTAAATAATCCCTACCTTGTCACTCTCACTCCCTAAGGTGAGCTAACATGTAGGTCTCTCAATCTCTAGTTTTCCTGTGGTGTCCCTATGCCAGGAGGGTGGAGGTGAGAGTTGCTCCTGCAACCCTCATATGGCAGCAGGCAGAGGACCCAAACACACACTAAGCACTTGCTTAAGTAAACTCCCAGATAGACTCTAATTAGCTAACCTACAGTTGGTATGGAAAGTATTCAGACCCCTTTAAATTTTTCACTCTTTGTTTCATTGCAGCCATTTGGTAAGATCAAAAAAGTTCATTTTTTTTAGCTCATTAATGTACACTCTGCACCCCAACTTGAAAGATAAAAAGAGAAAAAAGAGAAATGTAGATATTTTTGCAAATTTATTAAACAAGAAAAACTGAAATATCACAATCACATGGGCCTAAGTATTTGTGAGTCGACAGTGTATGACCAGCAAATTCTACTATATATACATGCAAGTAAGTTACATCAGGGAGACCGCGTTGTATTGGATAATCAAATGAGGCAGCAAATGAGTGATTTGAGCGACTGACTCTTATGGGTTACATGTTTAAAGATCGATGATACATAACTAACAAATCTTGCATGATATGTTCTTTCGTTTCATTTTGCTTGCTTTTTACCCGACCATCCCTTTAATGACATCCCCTTAAATCGATCTGAAAATTTGCTATTTTCTAATGCACAGGATATAGCAGGGCTTACCTCTATTAGACTGCAATTGACACCAATAGGAATTGAAAGCTGCCGGAAATGCACCCTTCAGTGGATCCTTTATAAGTATGTAGGTTTCTCATTTTTAAAAATTCCATGATTAAGCGCGGGTGCGCGAAACATGTAGGCTGCTCTATTTATTGTTTTGAATGTGTTTTTTTATGTCTAAATGGATGCGGTTATAAATAAAAGCTAAGTTTTATACCTATACTGGAGTGCTGGAGGATTTTCCATTTACATTGACTCTGTAAGCGTCTTCTTACTCTCCTGAGCACCTGGCAGTTTATCATTACACATGGTTCAGAGCAGTCAGTACAATTTTCTGTCGTAAGTATTCAGACTCTTTGCTGTGACACGCATATTTAACTCTGATGCTGTCCATTTCCTTCTGATCCTCCTTGAGATGGTTCTACTCCTTCATTGGAGTCCAGCTGTGTTTATTTAAACTGAATAGACTTGATTAGGAGAAGTACTCACCTGTCTATATAAGACCTCATAGCTCCGAGACAGAATTGTGGCAAGGCACAGATCTCGCCAAGGTTACAAAAGAATTTATGCGGCACTCATGGTTCCTGAGAGCATAGTGGCCTCCATAATCCTTAAATGGAAGAAGTTTTGGATGACCACAACTCTTCCTTGACCTGACTGTACAGCCAAACTAAGCAATTGTGGGAGAAGAACCTTGGTGAGAAGTAAAGAAAAACCCCAAGATCACTGTGGCTGAGCTCCAGAGATGCAGCCTCTGATCTGCTGCACCCAAAAACATCAGTTGTCCTATAATTTGTCCACTTTTTTGTTGAGGGACTCACAGGTCCCCTATGGGTTTACGAAACGCGTTAAGGGGTGCTCTTCTATTGATTTTTAATCAGCTACCTGTTTGAACTATTTTGGATTAAAGTTTTTGATTTTAACGCTTGGGAGTGCCGATTTTCTATACTTTACTACTCTTGGCCATGTCTGAGCACCCCTTGATTGTGACGGTTTCTCTTCACTGAGGATTTGAGCGTACCGACTATCATTTATCTGGCCCCTATGGGTTTAGTTTAGAGAATTCACCCTTCCAGAAGTTCTGCAATAGACCTAAAACCTTGAACCTTCCACCTTTAAACTGTACTTCTCTCTGCAGCCCAGCAATGCTGGAAAAGACCTTCCTGGAACTGTCTGAACATGAACTTATATAAAATGGTCAAATACTCTACCATAAATAACATAATAGATTCTCCCACTGGACATTCTTACAGAAAAAACCTACTGGAAAGATGAAAAAGGATAACAAGCAGGGAGATTTAGATTTTTTTACACATTCTGTAGTCTGTATTACAGATAGTAAGAAACACTTAAGTTCACTTAAATAAGGACACTGAAGTCAACTTTTAATGCTGTGAACTCTTTGTTACAAAGTAAAACAATAATTATACTGCTATATTTTCTTTTCGCAATTGCTCTTTGAAAGAATACCAAACCTGTAATTACAGCCCTGCATCCCTGCAGGGTCAGATTTCTTGCATCTGCTTCCACTTGGTTCAGTCAGCTACAGAGGAACTCTAATTAGGACAGTTGTTCATTAGATTTGAAATACAAAGTACTATTGAGTAAGTTTATATCATAGGCATGAATTACCATGCATAAATATATGTTTATGTTGTGTTATCCACATTACATGAGATGGTTTATAATACATACGTATTGCATATATTATAGAAAACAGTTTTTTTAACAAAGCATTACTGTAATATTTATATTTCACATTTTTTGTTCTCCTTTAAATGTCCAACTCTAGCTGAACGTAATGCAAATTCCAATCTGATGTGAGCGTAGTGAGTACTAGTTAAATGGAGTCCTAACTTTTCTATTCTAGTTTAAGATAGTATCATGTTACTTCTGCACATTGTCCTGACTTTTTACCCTTATCTAAACACATTGCTACCACTGCTAAAAACTTTTCCTTTGTAGCATTGCCAAGATATATCCTTTTCTCCCTCAGGCCACTGATAACACCCTTATTACATTTCCTCACTCGTATGCCCGTACATTCCTCAACTTCAACTGCACTCCTCCCAAAGCAACCAGCTTTGCATGCCACACACCAATAATGCCCTTTCTCATCTTAAACACTTCTCTCTTTCTGCCCTATACACCTGGAATTCTATACCCCTTTATATTCGTAAGGGACATTCCCTCCGCACTTTTAAAACCAAATTAAAATCCTACTTTATGGAGCACTAGCACTGTTTTTTGTAAATATTGTATTGAATCCTTAACTATTTATGCTTAGTATTTATATATGTATATATATATATATATATATATATATATATATATATATATATATATATATATATATATATATATATATATATATATATATATATTTATTTATGTATTTATAGACCAGTGTCCCAGTTGTTACAGTTCTTGTTACAGCTCTAGTTACCCTTCTATCTGTGTATGTAAGTCTTCCTCCCACTTAGATTATAAGTTCTATGGGGCAGGGACCTCCATCCTCTTGTGTTAATCATAACCTGGCACTTGGTGATTTTACACTTGTAAGTTACTCACTTGTAATGTGTAATGCATTTTTCCCATGTCTGTATTGTACTTGCAATGATGAATTGTACAGCGCTGTGGAAATTTGTGGTGCTTTATAAATAAAATTATATATATACATACATACATACTCCCTCATCTTATACTACTTGGATTATTGTAATACCCTTTTATTTGGTCTTCCAGCTTCCCTCCTTTTCCCACTCAAGTCTGTTTTATATTCTGCAGACACCATTCTTTCTCTCTCACCCTAGAAGAGACAGACTTTCTTGGAACATCTGTCTGCTCTATGGTTCCCTGATAAAAAATTAATTATTTACAGTGTTCTCCTTTTAACATATAAAGCACTTAACTCTGTTGCCACTCCCTACATTTCTTTGCTTGTATGCCCTTATATACCTAGTCTACTCAGTTTCCATTTTCAACCCTTCTCACCTGCTGACCCATATCTCTGGAATTCTATACTTTACCTCTGCCAAGAACAGTCTCTCTGTACTTTCAAAGCTAAACTTAAATCCTACCTCTGTTTATTATGTATTTCATTCACTATACAAGTGCTGGTCAACGAATTAGAATAATTTGAAATAGTGCAATCATGAAAT
>WMED01015144.1:0-12500 GCA_019650415.1 Pipa parva | reverse complement strand
AGCACTGACAGAACTAATGGCTTTTCCACTAGGATCTCTGCAAGTATAAAGGGCAAATGCTTTGTGCTTGCAGCTGGATAAATAATGCCCTCATTTTTGTTTATAGAATTGCCAACAGAAAAAAACACATTAAATACATTATAAAGAAGCATCTACAGTGCATAGTTGTCAATTCCAATAAATCAGTGTTATGTGTAAAGAAATTACAAGTACACTAAAATATGATATTTTATATTTAAGGAACTAATCCACAGGTCTCCATACCTTATGTACCAAATTACATACTTATTATTAAACATATTTAATGCATCCCAGCTAGCATACTGTAATTGCTCTGTGTACTTTAATAAGAGAAATAAAGGATGGACCGAGTGCTTTGGTTCTGTAGAAGTATTTTCAAGCTGTGTCACATACAGTACCATACAATTAATTGGGTTATTAACTAAAGTGAGAATTCGACTAGCGAAGTGAATTCTCATCAATTCGGGTGGCTACACCCTGATTCTCTATTCCTTATTGACTAAAGAGCAGATTCCCATAGTAAAGTCGCAATTACGACAATAGTGAAGCCATGATCGTGACAACATTCCCATAGTAAAGTTGTGACCACAACAATACCTGTCTATTGTGTAGTGTGCGACTTTTATTAGCTGGCATATAAAGCACATCGCAGGGCTTGCTGAATATTCGAATATGGGGAAGTGGCAAATTCACACCTTTATGAAACAATTTGGACTTTAGTCAATAACTCCCTAAATGGGCAGGTATATGAGGCAAAAGGCTTTGTGCATCTGTAGTCTGAAGGCAGGGGTCTCAAACATGCAACACAGAAAACACATGGCACCAGAGCTCCAGAGACACCCTCAGGTCAGTGGTGAGCAGGCTGAGGGAGAATCATACCTGCCAGTGATGTAGAGTGAGTCGTACCACTACCCAAACACTATTTACTTACCTGTGCATAGTTTCCTACAGGGGCCTATCTCAGAAGGAAACTTAGACCTACTCTCACAGAAAGTGGGTAATACACATAGAGGGGGTTATTCATTAAAGTCCGAATTGTTGCGTATAAGTGCGAATTCGCCAGATAAAGACAGTCGCAATAGGCTGCCACTGTTGCAGTCGCATATTTATCATGAGAATATTGTTGCAGTCACGACTTTATTATGGGAAAATTGTCGCAATCTTAACTTTAAAAAATTGTCGCAACTTTACAATGGAGAAATTGTCTCAGATTTGCTATGGGAATCCGCTGTTTGAGAATTCGACAGTCTAATTCACACCTTACTGAATAATCCCCTAAGTGTGTGGAATTTAAAAGTGTGTTAAATCTATATATTTCACCAGAGTCTTTAGCAAAGACAAGGGAGTATAGGTAATACCTTTATTGGCTAACGGAATAGATGGTAAATGCAAGGTTTCGAGGCTTCTAAGGCCTCTTCATCAGGCAATGCTACAATCTACTAACAGAGTCTTTAGTTACACCCCTGTCTTTTTATTGCTGTTGCACAGTACATTAAAGGGATATATACAGTATATACACATACATACACACATAATACAATATATTATATCAACTGCATGATGCCTAAGAGGTTAGAGAGCCTTATATTATGGAACATATCTTGGATAAAAGGTGGTATTTAGATCTCAGCATATACTTGCTGAATATTTTACTGAATATTTTCATTTGCTTTGCTATATATAACAGTGAAAATATACTGAGAAAATTCCCAGTCAGCCTATCAATCAAAAAAACTACACTTTATTTTCCATAACCTAATGGTAACCAGTGTAACAATAGGGGGTAACAGTAATTTTATGTATATTAAATAGTTCGCCTGATGACAACTTAAGTTTGGTTGTGTAAAATACAAGAAAGTGTAGGGTTGATTGTGTCATGGATCGCAGGGACCTCACAAAAGGTTATCATGGGAACTGAGTCGCCATTAGAGACACTATAGTGAATTCAGAGCCTGTTACACCTCTGGAAGCAACACTAAGGTAAACAAAATGTGAAGGATACAAGATAAGGAGGTACACCTCCTAGAGGTACTAAGGTGTATGATGCACAAGTGTAGGAACAGGGAGTGTGAGGAATAGGGTACAAACTTGACTTGAAGGAAATGTGGGTCCTTTGTACCTCAGCGGGAGTTGACTCTGGTTAACACTGAGGTGCGGAGTCTAAGAAGGACCAGGTCTTCACCCTAAAATCCCCGTAAGGGGATATGGCCTTTGCGGCATAGACCTCCCAGGTTGCAGCCCACAGGTTAACCTCCCACTGGTGGTAGCTAGATAGACTCATCTGGAAACAATGGCAGAAACCTGGAACAGCTGAACTACAACTGGATCACTTTGAGCAGCTAGTAGAATTCACAGCACCTCTGGGCACACCCTGAACTATAACTCGCAGCACTCTGGGCACAGTGTGGGACTAGACAATCCTCTCCTGGGATACAGTGTCACACTGCAGAGACGTACTGGATGCTGAATTGACTGAGGCTGTGGTGCTAGCTGTGAAGTCACTCTGAAGCTGCAGATCACTTTAAAAAGCAGTAGTACTTGAAGCAGAAGCAGACTGTAACAAAAGGCATAGAGAGGCAGATGGGTTATTCACCTATTCTGAAATTGATACTCCAGTGTTGTGCTAACCACAGCACTGATAGTTAAATCTCCCACTGCTGACATCACGACTGACGTCAGCCAGCCATGATTGGAAGATAACCCGGAATCGCTAGGCGAGGGGTCACCAAACTTCTTTGAGAAGGAAGCCATTTCACTCCCTCCTCCAGTGGCAACAACTATTTTGTGAGCTGCTGGAGAAGGGAGAAGTGCACTCTCCCGACCACATGACCTGCCGACGGCCAATTAGAAGAGCCGTCGGCGGTCATGGGCAGGGCTTCAGTAGTGCGCACCGAGCCACAGCAAGGTGGCTAAAGAGCCGCAGTTTGCTGACCCCTGTACTACGTTATACTCAGCCCCAGCACTTACCGGCAGCATAAGCACCAGAGACATGAGCAGCACAGCTCCAAGGTAAGCTCTGCTAGTGACAAAGTAACCTTTTCATAACATTATGTATAACCAATTGATTTATTTGCTTGCTCTGAAACAAAGCCAGTATAGTTACATTAGTGGAGTTTGCAGTGTAACTAGATCTGCAAAACTAGGGATGGTTATATAATTTATTAAGATACAGCTGCCTAGGCTGTCACCATTATGAACCTTAAGGCTAGATTCACACTAGTGTATTGATGGGGCACTGCAAGGATGCAATTATTTTTGTTGAGGGTAGCATTTTGGCACAAACTGATACAAGTTCCCATTCAATTATCTGCATCACCACTATCAACAGTTTCCAGATACATCACCAGATATATTACATTAAGAAAATGTTTGCAAGCCTGCTTTTCTACAGTAAAGCACCTAATAGCAAAACTGTAGGTGAGTCCAACAGATAAGTGTATGAAAACATGACACTAGATTTTGATAAACCATGTTTATTTGAGTATAACTACTGTATTTGTTAAGCTGACTATTCTTTCATAATTTAGAAAAACATTTGCATCCTTTGCGGCTTTTGTTAGATGATGGGGAGAAGAAACAACCACACACCAGCTGCCAGCTGAATGTGCTTTCTACATGTTCCAAGATAAGACTTGTAACCCCACCACATGTTTCTGTTTATATTGAAAAACGATGACCTGGCTGTATGAGAAATGTCCCTTGCTTATAACAAGGAATTAGCAATCATATGATTATTGTGAAATTCTGACTTATCCTACTAGCAAAAACAAATAACAATGTGCATGGGAGGGTGAAGCTTACATAATTAGGACCATTCCTACAGTAAACATATTACTGAGTATAAGGCTTAATATTCTTGTGTACTGACCCAGCTAGTTGTTTATGAGTGCTGTCCTTCCCTCCCTGTGAACTGACTCCCTGTAACCAAATGGTCTGCCTGGCTTAAAGCTAACTAATCCCAGTATTACTAAGCACACAGTATCCACAGTTCCATTTAGAGTGGCAAGCTATTAATAAATATTTATTAAAGTTAATAAAAAATATGGGCAATATGTGTAATGTATTACCTGTATGTTTTAAGTTTACTATGCACTGTTTTTTAGGTAGGCCAATAGCAATGCCTGAGGTTAATTTGGGACTTTAATGAAATCTGTTTTTGGACATTTTTACCAACAACATGAATCAATAAGTTGGAAATAAATAAGTGAGGTGGTCAAGTCCTCACCACAGTCAACCAAATACCTACATTGTTGTGTTTAACTTCAATTGTTACACTTTAAACTATTATTTAAGGGTTGCACTTATTTGCTATGCTGGTCTCCACCTCCATTTTGGATAGGCCCACAATAAGAAGGAGGAGCAAGGTACTGCACTTAAACCAGTATGTTGGAAAGTTGCACTCTCATTTGATAAAGGGCCCAGTGCCTGAAACATGTAATGCATCACAATAAATTTATTTGGTAGTTCACTACCTTGCCTTCTTTTTTCCCACTCTTTTCAGATTTATTTAATCCCAGTATTGTAACATGTTTGATTAATTTTTAAAGGCTTAGCAGCTGTCTCTTTTAGCTTTGCTTCCAGTTCCAAAATTGTTACCTAGCTAGAAATGCTATTATACCCTTCTAACTTTCCAGTGTTCCATCCACTTGAAGCTAATGTTCCTGCAATTATTCTTAGCCTCTCTCTTTCTCTAGGACTGCAGGGTTCCTCTGCTCCTCCCCTTAGTGGCTCCAGACCATAGGCCCTATGGCATAGGGATACCTAAGACTTCATGAAGCTGTTAGCTGCTGTTGATTCCCATAGCCACTGCCTTTTAACTCCTTGTCAGAGTACACTCAAGATTCTAGAATTAAGTGCTGCGTGGCTTTGACAGGTCCTAAGAGGTTTCTCCATTGACGCCCATTTTGGTTTTAAAGGTAAAGCAGAAGTTACACTCTGCCCTTCTTGTCTATAGTCACTTGCTTTAGCTATTGGGTACAGTCCCTAGGATTCCAGCTCCTGCTTTAGTCCTGAGTCAGCTGTTCAGGTCTTCTATGGAACCCACTGGGGAAGACTGTATTATTTTTGACCTTGGAGAGCAACTTTCTACATTAATCCAAGTAATTCAGGTGCACCATTAGCAGGCAGATGAATATGCTAAGCAATAACAACTTCATTACCATCCAGTTATAAAGGCATAGATTTATCCAATGAACTAAATTAGTCCAATAGCATTGAAATGGTCTTAGCACTGCTCCATTAACGTAAGATGTGGGTCTCCAGCCTTCAAATAACCACACTAAAAAGAAACAAGCTGAGTATTCACAGTTGAGGCATTACTGCCTGCCCCCAAATCATAGGCAGTCTCATAGAAACCACTTAATACACTCAAAAATCTTTCTTAATACATCTTTCTTTCTGCTCCTATGTTCCTCAGTCTATTAGCTCCCCACAGTTTCCTTCTCTTCTACACCCTTCTTCTTCCTTTCTCTTTTTGCCATTCTGACCTATTCTTTTTCTATAACATACAAAATATCCACTACAATATTCTTTTGTCTGCATGCTAATAAAACATATTATAAAGTTTAATTGTTCTCACATAATAAAACAAATCGATCAATCATGAAGGTCACTCCTAGTGCTAGTCTGGCCAGGGTGTCTCATGACAATATCCATGATTCAAAGTAACATATTGGAGATAAGAGGCATAGCCAAAGAAAGGTCCCTCACACAATAGATTATAGGTATTTATATATTCTCTTAATTGTAAATCTAGTGCATACAGGTAGATTGGTTATCTTTTGTACATCACCTAACTTTTCACTGGACCTAACAAACAACACTTGCTTCACAGTTGAAGAACCACAGTTTAAGAGCCACTGATTGGCCAAAAATCATATTGTCACTTTATGAAAAAATTATGCAACCCTCTGTAGAGACTGGAATACATGATCAAATAATAATATTCATTTTGGTGACTCTCCAAGACTGCATAGAACAAGCCATAGAACTTTTCTAATTATAGTATTAAGTGGGCGTTTTCACAAAATATAATGTATATGAGGTTAGCATAATAAAGCAGGTGGTAACATATTTGTCATCCTTGCTGCTTTAATTACTGAAATTTTTAAAAAGATTGAGAAAAAAGTATAAATCATTTTAGTAAGCCTATTGTATTCAAGCGTAGGGGAAACAGAAAATTCTTCAACTACCTATTTTCAATTGTTTATTTTATCTAAGACAGTGTTTCTCAACCTACCTTAGGCTGTGACCCCTGCGATGATGTAATCATGCTGAGGAATATCTGCGTGTGGGTGGACCTGCGACCCCGAGCCACAAGTTGGGAACCACTGATCTAAGAGATGTATAGTGCTTTTTACTTACTCTTTTTCAACCCCCTGGTTTCTTTATAGTGCTATATACTTTAAAGCAATCCTAGCAATACAATTGTAGCAATAATAAATATTATTTTGTAATACAATTAACTAAATTGAGATTTGTATAAATCTTTCTTACTGTATTAGCAGGATATACTTGCAGAAAACAGAAAGAAAACATGATATGACCTGAAAATCATGTGCTGCCAAACTCGTTATTGTGACTTCTCCTTTACAAAAAGGTCTAAGAGGAAACAGAAACATACTGTTGTAGTCACTAATGATATATATTTATTGAAAAAGAGTAGTAAGGTTAAAATGCAGAAGGAATATATATGTGAATGTACAAAGTATATATATGCATGTAATTGCAATTCTTTTTTATTAAATTAAGAGGGTTATTCGCTAAGGCGGAAATTCAACTGTCAAATTCTCAAACAGCGGATTCCCATAGTAAATCTGCAACAATTCCACCACTGTAAAGTCGCGACAATTTTTATAAGTTAGGATTGTGACAAATTTCCCATAATAAAGTCGCGACTGCGATAATATTCTCATTATAAAGACGCGACTGCGACAGTAGCAGCCTATTGCGACTGTCTTTATCTGGTGAATTCGCACCTATACGCAACAATTCAGACTTTAGTGAATAACCCCCTGAGTTTTTGAGCCCAGTATAAAGGGAGGATGACTAGGGAATAATTGGGTCCCTGAAAAAGGAACAAAGCAAAACAGATTAGGAGGAGTTTAAACGTAAAGATAACATTTTTACAAGTATAATGCAGGAATTTTTTTTTCCAAATGAAAACTGGGGGACCTGAAGCTTACATAGAACCTATGTGTTTGTAAGGCAGACCTGTAAACATCTGGGGGGGGAATTCACCAAACTCCGAAGTGAGGTGCGTAGTGTTCACCTCACTTCGGAACAACTGAAATGCGCATGCTGATGTCCTGCGCGCGGACATCAGCATGCGCATGAAAGGGATTCCCCTCCCGGCGAGGAGACTTGAGTGCTCTCGCTGGGAGGGGAATCCCTTTAATGCGCATGCTGATATCCACGTGCAGGACATCAGCATGCGCATTTCAGTTTTTCTGAAGTGAGGCGAACACTACGCGCCTCACTTCGGAGCTTGGTGAATAACCCCCCTGGAGTTACAGGTAAGTGGCAGCTAGTAATTATTAATACTACAGAATTTCCCAACATTTGATACTGAAAGGTTATTTTTTTTAAAAACAAGACTGACAAGGAGTTTGTCCATAATTCCCATGATGCTATGTTAGGTTTTCATCGACAGGAGGGACATCATTAGCATGTATCTGCTTACAATGCATAATATGCTAACATGATACACTCTATTAGAACAAATATGGGTGAATTTCCAACACATTCTGTAATGCAGTGTATGTATATAGGGCCAACAGCTAGAGACTGCAGTCCACATTTCACACAGTTGCTATCACATCAAACAATATTTTGCAATATGTACAGTGTTTGCAGTTATTCATCACTGGCATGTGCAGAAACATTCAGTGATTCCAAGAGAAGCATTCTGTTATGGGAGTCATGCCATTTATCATGTCATTTAAGTGACAGTGAGCAGTGATGAAGCAAGAAATGTTTCAAAGTAAGCTTAAACAGTATTTATATACTGTAGAAAAGTGGAGTTTTATATATATATACATATATATATACAGTATATATATAATGACTATTACAATTCTTGGTGATACCTTTTTTGTTGAACTAACAGTTGTTTTAAATAGACAAGCTTTCAAGAGATTTGCTGTTAGATGCAATTGGTTATAAGGTTATAGGTTATGGGGTTTTACATGCATATTATAGTTCTATTGTTTTCATCTAGTGAATAAACTGCTTCCATCTGTAGTTTCTATAGAGGATAAAATACCCATTTCATATATATTGTTGCTAAAACAGCTTTTCTCATTGTTTCTAGTGTCATTGTATGACCTGAATTGATTTTAAGGGTGCAGATTACGCATGACTACAAATCCCCTTTTTAAAGTTTTACTTACTGGAGAAGTACAATGGAAGTTAGAAGGAAGAGAGTTTGGGGAAGTTTCTATTGCAGATTATGAAGCATAAACATATTTTAAAATAATGTTTTTAAACAGGAAAGTGGGGCGATGGCTACTTTAAGTTATGATTTTGTGAGAACTAGCCATTTGCTAAATGTATACATTAAAGGAAGTTACATGTTAATTCTAGGATGTAGTGCTACAGGCATTATCAAATAAACTGTAGCATTTTTTTTTCTTATATAGAAACAGAGGTCTTAAAAATGTTAAGTGCATGTAAAAGGAAACTAAACCCCCATTATGAGCAGCATCCACAATGTATGTATATGAACAATGTGGTGATTTACATTGATAACACAGGTATACATTCCTATTGTAATTAGAAAAAAAAATCCAGTTTAAACCAATTAGTCCAACCCCTTTGACCCTGCAAGGTTCATTTGCTCCCATCTAATTGGACTTGAATGTGCATTGTATCTGTTCAGTTAGCTTCAGGCACACTAATAAGGTGCAAATTCGACTGTCGAATTCACAAACAGCAGATTCCCATAGCAAATCTGCTACAATTTCCCCATTGTAATGTTGCAACAATTTTCCTATAATAAAGTTGCGACAATTTTCCCATAATAAAGTTGCGACTGAGACAATATTCTCAATATAAAGAAGCAACTGTGACAGTAGCAGCCTATTGCGGCTGTCATTATCTGGTGAATTCACACCATACGCAACAATTCAGACTTTAGCGAATAACCCCCTCTACATTCTAAGTAGCACGGTTTATGATAAACTGGGAAATGGAAGTGTTACGTTAATGCCTTTTAAAAAGACGTTATAAATTGTATGCAAATCAATTAGAAGTTATAGATTATAGATAATTATAGATAAAAACCTGTTTATAGACAGTTTTAGTAACTGTTTAACCTTGGTGAAAACTTACTGGGTGCCATTTACAGAAATATAGTAATTAAACATATTAGGATGATAACATCCTCTTAAAGAAAAGGCTCGTTTAGTCAAGGGGTGATTTGCAAAAGGGAGGGAGGAGATACTTAGCACCTAGGCTTTTACTCTCCAGCACTGCTTCCAGCTGTCACTATCAACCCAATGTATTCTGTTGTACAAAGTCCTGCTATCCTCCTCATTTCCTGCTTCTTGTTCAAACTCACTGAGGTGAGCATGCCTCAAAATTCTGC
Source organism: Pipa parva (assembly GCA_019650415.1). NCBI lineage: Eukaryota > Metazoa > Chordata > Amphibia > Anura > Pipidae > Pipa > Pipa parva. The sequence continues at coordinate 2,893 of WMED01015144.1, read as the reverse complement.
TTCTGAGCATGCCTCAAAATTCTGCTTCTGAGCATGCTCACCTCAGTGCTTTTGAACAGGAAATAGGAAGTGAAGATCTCGGAGCTTTGCACAACAGAAGAGATTGGCTTGAAAGTGAAAGCAGGAGGAAGTGCTGAAGTAAAACCTTGATCAGTAAAAATCTCCCCCTCCCACTTACAAGTCACCCCTTGATTAAATGAGCTTTTGCTGCTCCTTTAATTTTATATTGCTTATATATACACAGGAAGGGTAGAAGCTACTGTATAAATATACAGTACTGGGTCTTATTCATAAAAGTCTGTACAGACATGAAACATGGGATATGGGGACAGAGAAATTCACTTATCTTATTCACTTAATAAAGTTAGTGTGACATTGTGAGGAAGATGTCAGTTCATTGATGAATTTTTATCACTGCACATCCACTACTGTTTGACTGACTACACTACATTACGCAAGAAATCATGTCTGATGCTGTTTGCATCTTTGATAAGGGAATTGGCGGCTTTGGTGAATAAAGAGTAGCAAATTCTTGACTAATCAGTGTGTTGTGACCTGAAGTGACCCAAATTCACTTCAGTTGTCATAGTGAAATTTGTCAAGACCCCCCCCCAAAAAAAAACAGACTAACCAGGGGTAAGTTCAATTAATAGTGTGGGTTTAATTAACACTTTGTGATTAATATCATTATGTTGCTTGTAATAAAAACTAAACTATACAAACTATAAATAATTTATCTGATAGAAAATCTGTGTTTCTGTTTCATTTTTGCAGTATGCAGAACATTTCAGCTCTAACTTTACCTCATGTGCATTATACATGCAGCAGATGGATGCGCAGTGATTTAAGTCACTTCTATAGATTTTTTAAATCATCTTTTTCCAATGATAAATGTTCCATTTTTGTTTTTTTCTAAATGTTTTACTTCATTCTCACAGTGTAGGATAAGCCGGAAAGAAAAACGTAATCACTAATTAAGTAATTATATTTTGCCCTCACTGTAACATGCTCCCTTACTTGAGATGTGCCTTATTTTTCTAAGAGAATAATAATTCTATTGTTTTACGGCAATATGTATGCATAAACACTACATAGTTTTTGTTTTTTTAAGTCCTGAATTACTGGGCTACTGTTGTGTTTACAGACTGCACCACAAATAATATTGCTTTTAAAATGAGAAATAATTCAATCTTAAAAACACAAGCTTCCCACAGCAACAGAATATTTACTTTGCATTCACAGATAATATGAAGTAATAATAACAATCACTCCATATATCAGCATGTCTCTCAGCTTTCTTCCTTTTCACTGCATGGTGGAATTCAGAGATGAAGGCAAGTTCTTCTTTATATATTCCTCTGAAACCAGTTCATACAAATTATTGCAGGATATAAACCTTTGAAAGATCATGCTGTAACATGTCCAGAATTGTTTGATAAAATTCCCATTTTTGTTACACATGTAACATGCAATTATTATATTGATGCTGATTAGTTTTGAATCAGAATTGAGTCAGATTTGTCAAAGATGTATAATGTGACACCCAAGATAAGAGAGTTTTGGGGACCCAACATGTGCAAGAATGACTTTTATACTTTTTCTTCTATTCCTTTTATGTATGACATAATCATTTTAATAAGAGTTGGCCCAAAGTGTTTAGTTATAAAGGTATATTTGACCTTAATCTTGGAAAATGTTGTCTCTCGTTTCATTTAAGTACTGAAGCTTATTTAGGGCTGTTGAAGCAGTTTTTAGATTAATGGAGGGTTCTAGAGCTTCCAACTGAGATTTGTCTTAGTCATATGCACTGTATAAAATTGGAATTATTCAATTTTTGCAGATGAGAAAACAATTCACACAACATTTCAGAGGAAACCCCTACGTCAGGTGTGTGACAGAAGGAGGCTGAAAGAGTAGGGGTGGTCCCAAGTCCCCAAAGTGGCAGCGCTGTGATCTTTATTCCGTTGTTGAAAGAAAGAGATTGGTTGGTTTTACACATAGAAGAGGTGGATCTCATCTTTTCCAGTTAATCACAGACCTACCTTTTTATTGATGGTGGCATTTTTTTCTTCCTGTTGGAATATTTTATACTCATTGATAAGACACTATTTGCCTCTTTTTGTGTGCTTTTCTTTTAGGTTGTTGTATTTGATTTCTGGGAGGTGGATGCTCTGAGAGTTGGAAGAAGCAGCACTTTTTGGACTTTTATTTATTTATTTATTTATTCAAATGTTTATTATTATATATATATATATATATATATATATATATATTTTTTTTTTATTTTTTTTACAGCACTGCTTTTATATATTTTGTGTTGTGGCTTAAAAACAAGATTGGGTATTTTTAGACCAATATCTCATCTCAACACAGATTTAGAAATGTATCCAAAAATTTTAGCATCAAGGATGGTAAGAAAAACAGAGGGCAAAATTAACTAAGGTTGAAATCTAACTAAAAAAAACCATGTAAAATAGTATACTCGACTTATACACGAGTAATACTAGTTTTCAAAGCAAGGGGGCGCTGAGAACTTACTCGCTTTGTAGAGTTGAAGCTGCTTGTTGGTGGAAGCAGAAGCTGAGCAGGAGCTGGAGCTTCTGGGGATATCGGACCCCATGATCTGTCCCCCCCGGGCTAGAGTTCAGCTTTTACTTCCCTGCCTCTGCCCTGGCGCCCCACGCCGCCTACTCTGGAGCCCCCTTGTTCCACTTACGCGGATTTGCCAAGAGGTCTGCAGCTGCAGGTGGGAGGCAGCCATGGCCGCCGAGAGGCCAGTACTGGCGTCAGGGGCCCAGCCAAATTTACACATGGGGGGGCCCGGTTCTGGCCTGCCACCATGTGCAGGCCCCTGGCATCTGCAGCAGTCATTGTGAGCAGCACCAGCCGAGCA
>WMED01015143.1:0-12804 GCA_019650415.1 Pipa parva | reverse complement strand
GGAGGCAGGCAGGGGAGGGTGGGAAGGAGGGCAGGCAGGCAGGGCATTTGGTTCAGAATATTTTTTTTCTTATTTTCCTCCTTAAAACCCTCAGTGTGTCTTATGCTCAGGTTTCACATGGAGCGAAAAATATGTTAGTTAATAAGGTAAAATATATTAATTTTCACTTAAGCATGTGAAAGACATTAATTATTGCCTTCTACCTGTTTTTACCCTATTCACAAATAGTAAATACTGCAGATAAAGTAGCTTTCGTTCACATTCTCAAATACAAACAGAGTATGCATATTCTGCCCACACAATAAGTTTTAAATGAATTCATGTTTAATTTAACACAGATGCCATTTATAATTGATTATAGCATGAATACAGATAAATTCCAGGCATACTAGTGTCCAAAGCGGCAGTGCAGGGCAGCAAGATTCAGTGCAGCATATCGTAAACTCCGCCCATATCCTTCATCTCCATTGCTTTTACTTTCTGCTCCAGTAAGAATCAAGCGATCAAAGTAATGCAAGAGGCTATGAGTTGAACTGAAGACATCTTGAACTCGAAGGCTATTTAAATAGCTTAAGTAATGCTGCAATAAAAGTAGAACAAAAACAAGGCTTAACACTGATGCACAGTCAAGATTACTAAAGTTTGTCCATTTATAAATGTAATACTTGCTGCTAAATTAAAACACATAAATATCACAACTAAATATTATTCATTGATAAACATAAGCGTCTCCTCCATTTCTGTCCAGTCACAATCTATCACCTCTTTTCTAAGCTGATGAATTATAACATAAATGACAAACATGGGTATATGGCTTTACTAAATATAACATTTTGCATAATAATTGGGCTACTAAAGGGCATGCAAACTATTTATCTGATCATCTAGCAATTCATCTAAAGGGCATATCAACATCCCAAAATCTTCTATTTTGAAAAAGCCTACTTCAAGACATGTTTATAATCTTCACTTTTCTGTTTCTTCTAAATGCAATATGCAGTTTTTATAAATTTGCTATGTAACGGCAGTGTCACACATTTTTTGTACTTGAAATTACCCGCTGTTTCTTTACCAGAAACAGAAATGTACTTTTTGCAAAAACAAAAAAAAGTTTATCTTAAGGGCAGTGTCACAAACACTTTTATCATGTGGGACACACACTTGAAAACATTCACGAACAGCACAGCGAATCACTGATTAACCTGTTCCTCCACTTCCTACTATCCCTTTTAAGTGAGCCACATACAAAATAGGCCCTAGTCAGAGCCTGACACTAGTTTACTTTAGGTATACCCTAGTGCTATGACAGGGAACTGTTATGTGTTACACTAACTCTAAATGCCTTAATACACTTACTGATTATTATGCTGTACCTGCAGCCTATTGATAGAAGACATTGATCTTCTCTCTCTCTGGCAATCCTGAAATCATCCTTTTGCTACTGTCACTCTTCCTAGATTCCCTGGCCAGTTCGGTTAGATCGTAACTGCAGCTACTTACACTGGCAGAGCAGTCCAGGAGGTCTGACCTTGGCAGGAGGACAATGTAAGGATTATAGGAAAGAAGATGACCACTCTCTTCTATCACCTTCTCACCTGCAGCATGAGGACCAATAAAAATATATCATTTAGTTTATAATGTGGAGGTTCACCGATACTTTTGAATTACAGGCCATTACAAATGGCCAGGCTTACACACCTCTGCTTAATTACATCAGTGTACTGTAACTTTCTTATAGGCTTTTCACGAGGACCCAGATGGAACAGAATTCAAAACCTGAAGATATTTTGTTCAGTACAAAGTTGGCATCGTAGTAGCAGTTTCAATAGCAATATGTAAACATTTTAGTAGGTCATCTTTCTCTGGAAAAACTAAATCTTCATCTTACGTATTGAAGCTGACAATTTTTCATGTTTATTAAGATTATTAAATCACTTTTTTGAAACTGAAATTTCACCATAACTTGTAAAGATATTAATGTATGCTTAAACGAAAAATGAAAACTTACAGCTTCTGCAAAATCTGGGTTAAATTTCAGCAAATTGTTAAGCTCCTTTTGTAGCAAGACCGGTGAAAGGGCTTTGCTCTCATCATTCTTCAGTAAAGATGCCTGGAAAACAAGCCACATATGAAATTCTGCATTAAGCACAATTTCTCTGCCAGATCCATACTTTCACATTCATACTACATTCTGATGTTAATGAAAGATTTTTTACAAACAGGTTTAATTTTATTTATAGCTCAGACAGACACAAACACATTAAAACATATCTGTCAATTTCTGAGTGTGTGAGACTTGATAATAAAACCATGCCATTAATTTGGGCAACCCTTGAACAATTTATATTATAGTTTGGTACAACAAAGTAAAAAAATTAATATTGCTGGTTTTGGATGTTTTAAAGGAGAACTAAAAGTTTGTTCACTCCAGGGGTGGTTCTTAAAGGAGGGGGGGGGGAAATACTAACAAATTGCTGCCCCTGCTCTAGGTGTTGCAATCCTCTCCACTTCCCGTTCTAGTGTGTTTTGGAAAATACAGCAAGCGCAGTAGCAATTTTAAACCTGGCACCTGCTACTGGGCTTTCTCTGTTCAGTGAAACTCATAGGATCAATAAGTGAAGAGGATCACAAAGCCTGTAAAAGCAGAAGGAATCACTGGAGAATAAAAGAGTGATTGGTAAGTATCTCCACCTTAAGAATCTCCCACAGAGTGACCATGCTTGCAGTTCTCTTAAATAAATATTATTAAATATTACTAGTAAATATAGAGTGTTTGACTACCATTTTAGCAAATGTTAAACATGTCTTAAAATGAAAAACATCAGAGCCTGAAAAAAAAAATTAAATCAAAGCCCCGGGGATGCCCAGAAGCACTGCCCTTATGTAAATAAGAGAGACTAGTGGAGACCAATTCTACAGTCTAAATAACCAATGTATGCAGCACTGTGCCTTAAAATGTAGCTTGGGAAGTGTGGATGCATACTCCCAAACATAACAAAAGGGAAGAGAAGAGCTGATGAAAACCATGGTACACCTAATACATACAATTAACCAACTTCAATTCAATAAAAAGTGTTTCCATCTGTCATTCTCTGGTGTCTATTTTGAGCATATTTTAGCCGGAGATTTTTTTTTCAAAAATATGCTACTCACAATACGTTGGTGTGAACCTAGGATGAAAGTGAAATAATGGCAAATTAAAGTGCACCCGTCACCACAAAATGACATTATGCTAGACTAAACAACTTTGTCATTTAAATCTATTAAAAAATACTTACCTTTAAAAAGTTATCCTACGATAAATCTGCCTCTTAGCCCGACTTTCTGCTAGCAGCCTAGCAGAAAGTCGGGTTCAGGAGGCTGTACTATGAAGCCAGATTACTTGATTGACAAGCCGGCTTCATGACGCGATCGCATGCGCGCACCTCTAGGCTGGCATATGTGCTTTGAGTCTGCCCAGCCAGTTATGCTGACAGTTTACCCTGTGTAAGCTGACTCGGGAACCTGTCAGCATAACTGGCTTGGGAGACTCAAAGTGCATATGCTTTGAGCTCCCGAGCCTAGAGGTACATGCGGTCACGTGATCGCATATGCGCTTTGCGTCTCCCAAGCCAGTTATGCTGACAGGTTCCCGAGTTAGCTTACACAGGGTAAACTGTCAGCATATGTGCTTTGAGTCTGCCCAGTAAAAAAAAAAAAAAGTGTGGGGGGGAGAGACACAGTGGGGGATGTGCACAGTGTAGTGAATGATGCTGTGTAACCTGATAATGCTAGTGCACGTGCACATGAGATTTGGAGACAGGGGAGGACAGCCTGCTTGTTAGGGGCGTTCCTGTAGTGTTTGAGTGACAATTCAAAATGAAGATGGCAGCTTCTATGTTTTCTAATCAGGCTGAGATTGAAGTGTATTTTCAATATGCAAATGTTTTTTTGGTTCCTAATTACTTGATTCACATTATAAAGTCACATACTTTTAATAAAATATGTAATAATCCTGAAGTGGTGGGTGCACTTTAAGCAAACAAGGTTAACCTCCTACACAATACTGATAATTAGTTTAAAAGGTATTGCTCATTAATACTAATAAAGTATTCTAAATTTTTTAAATTATATTTGAAGGCCATTGCGCTTCATACAAAATACAAACATTAAAATAATATTACAACCATAATTATTTAATATAAATAAATATATATTTAGAAGCATAATACCTGCTGGGAAAGAAAATATTCTGCCTGTTTTTGGGACAAAGGTCCACTGCATGCCAAATCTTCCTTCCTAAAATACCAAAACAAGGTAACTTAGGCAAGTAAAAGTGTTTGTAGTGGTAATGCCAGTGGCTTGGAATAGTTCTTATCTCATTTTAAGGGATGAACAATAACAATTGAGTTGCAATAATATAAAAGAACCAGAAAATATTAAAATAAATCAATATTTATTATTTGAAGAAAATAATGATTAATAAAAAAAACACACAAACTGGTATCAGTGCCAATACCTTTTTATCCCATTTACTTGGTTGCAGAAACTTTAAAGTGAATCTGTAATCCTGAACTGCTCATAGCATAATTGTGTCAATTTAGGTAAAGCAGTGCTGGAATCTGGCACTTATGCTTGCACATAGAGCTGTACATCAGATTCACTTTTCACAGTGCAGTACTGTTACATGGTAGACTGGATATTGGGTCTGACTTACTGTATTTAGGCTACTTTAGCTGCTGAATATGCAATCAGTAAAAAGCCGGAACTTAACATACAAAGGGCCTTATTCACATACCCAGGAGGAATTTCTAGATCTTCTTTCTCCATTTTCCTTTCTTCCTCTTCAGTATTAGTCAGCTCCATTTCTGACTCATCATTCTCTGTCTTTGTTGTTTTGCTTTTCTCACTCTGAAAATATTGCTGCAGTGTTGTATACAATTTGTACACCTGACTGAAGGAAAGCTTGTTGTATGCCAAAATCATGTGTCGAAGGAAAAGCCCTAATATAAAGAAACGTCTGTAAATCAAGTGAGTTCATTTATCCCATTAACACTGAGCTATGAAGACTTTGATAGTATTGAAGTGAGAAAGATGGAGGGTGCAACTACACATAACTCAAAATAGGCAGAAGAACTATGCATCCGTACCAGCGACAGGATCAGGAACAACCTCATTTCTAAACTATATAGAAAAAGAGACTTCATAACAAAAGAAAAGGTGGTGGGTGGATAAAAAAGCTTTTAGTGGGAATTTAGTAATCAACCTTGTTATTTCACAGGACAGTAACAAGAAAGGTTCAAAATGTCCCAAATAGAGTTATATATTATGAATGCTTATTCTACAATTCAAAAAAAAAATCTGTGTCATAGAAAATATGACATTTTTATTTCAAAAGTACATTTGCTTTAATGGGAGGATTTTTATTTAAAATTGATTGTGGAGGGACAACTTCTTCTCACCCCTAGATATATCATATATTAATAGCTTTTTGATTTTTTAAGGCAAATGGCAGAAAAGGAGTTTTGCCACAATGGTGGCATCCAGCAGCAACAAAAGCTTCATCCTACTCCTGTGCTACAATGGCTACAGGTAGTTTAGAATGAAAGCACTAATGGCTGTGATATTCAGCAGTATATCAGCAGTTTGCATGCAAGCAAACGGAGACTAAAATAAAGTGCTTTGTCAACACAGAAAATTGCTACAATTACAAGATGCACCATGTGGCATTATTTAAAGGAGACCTAAAGTAAAAAAATAAAAAACAAGTGTTAAAATACTTACCTTATACAGAGCCGATTGATTACAGTCACAGCATGAGCTGTGCTGTAATTAGCCGGTAGTCAAAGCTTCCCACAATGCCTCTTTCACAGCATGCTAGCTGACTGAGAAGCCAGTGTGCAGCTCCTTCTTCTCCTTCCCCGGCCTCATACATCAACACGCTAATTGCAGGGAGCGTTCTCATTCGATCCCGCAATGAACAGGATGATGTTTAAGCCCTTTTTCACCCGAGATGAAACAAGGTGGGAGGAGCTTTGCTCTGGCTGTCAGTCAGCCAGCGCTGTGAGGGAAGCATTGGGTACTGGCTAATTACAGCACAGCTCATGGCGCACGGCTCATTACAGCACAGCTCATGTAAGTATTTTAACATTTTTTTTTAACTTTAGTTCTCCTTTAAGTGGTGTAACACGGACTGTGGCCAGGGACAAAAATCCATGTGGCTTAAAACCATTCTTTAAAAGTAGTCTGTAGATGGTTTTCTGTGATTTGAATGAAGTCATTGTGTCTAGTATGTTGGGTGCTCATACAGCTTAAAACTCTAAGATGTCTTCTATTTACTTAAAAACTTTCAGCTGAGGTGCATTATTTGTTATATAAGTATCTGATGTTGGAGCTGTAACATAATAATATGTTTATATGATACAGATTTACAGCTGTCGTGTTATAACATTATTCACCCACAACAGTCAATTTATACTTTTTTTACAGCAGTATTGATGTTCTCTCTTATAATGTTATCTCAAAGCATACTGTTTGTCAGAAAGTTTGCTGTAATCTATATCCTAATGATCTTGCAACTAAGGTCAATAGCAATGCATACCGACAACACTTGTTTTGTGCACTTCAGGTTCTGTTCCTGTGAAGGAATCAGCAAGATCATCAAAGAACAGCTCCATATCTTTGAGTTCTCCCTCTGCCATTAACTTTATTCTGAAAGAGATGAATTATTAAAGATGAGAGGGAGTTGGCTTTGAGAATAATTGTTCTGATCCTGACCCAAGAGCTTGAAATCCAGGTTTGAATTGCTATTCCTTGGCATTTCTTAGCAATAACATCTGAGAAAAATAATATCATTATTTAGCCCACAGTTATTTAAGTCAAAACATTCTAGCAAGTTTTCTTTCCTTGGTGTTTCTGAAATGTCCTTATAGGGCACTTTTTTCCAGGTTTGAATGTTGTGTTCTGACTGAGAAAACAGGTGTCTCACAGGAACACAGAGAACTCCCTCTTTATGATGTTTTCTGGTGTATACCGGATATAGTGAAAACTTTCTTAAATAAAACCAGGAAGGTATAAACAGTACATCACTCCTTTATGACCCTGGGTCCAACTGCCCATCCTGAGCTGATGGTTTATTAACATAAATATAGCCTGAAACTTAAAGTCATATACCCAGTCTGCAAACGTTACATACTTTATATACATTAGACCTTATAAGTTTAAATATCCACAGAAGAAAGACTGCTCAATCTCATCTAATGTAGTAATCACTCCTGCAATCTGAAGTGATATAGAGTGCCCCGGAGGAAAGACAAACTCCAAAGTCCAATTATTAATGAAAAAATGAAAGGGTCCGGGCACTCCGCAAAGCGGGAAACATGTATGTGCTGGTGCCATCATTATTTTTTCATTGTGACCTGATTTTATGGATTAATAAAGGATAATTTATCTTTTTACTTCTTGGAGTGCCGGACCCTTTCATTTTTTCACTTATAAGTTTAAGACATAAATTAATGGCTTCTGAGAAGTAGAGCTTGGGCATAGCCAGAAAAGATCAGCAAGAAGTTAAGAGTCAGGTGGGCTAAAAGGAGCCAAAAAGCCCACCACTGAAAAGGAGATTTAGTGCAAATCTTCCTAAAACTGAAGGTACACAAACCCATAAAACCTACGGATGACTTCATCAAACCACACTGCTCATTGCTTTTGTGAAGTTTAAATGAGGGAAAGTGTCCCTGGTTGTATTTTGTGGTGGTAAACCACACTGTAGTTGCCCACAGACTTATATAGATAGTTATTTTGTCACGTTTTACTGGTATTTTGTTTTTAGAGGAGAACTAAAGTCAAAAAATAAAAAAGGACTGATAAAATACTTACCTTATACTGAGCCAATTGATTACAGTCACAGCATGAGCTGTGCTGTAATTAGCCGGGTCCTGATGCTTCCCCTGATGCTTCTTCACAGCGCTGGCTGACTACCAGTCAGCAGGAAGCTCCTCCCACCCTGTTACACCTCGGGTGTTTCAAGGCTTAAACATCATTATTTTCATTGCGAGGGCCAATGAGAATGCTCCCTGCAATGAGCGTGATGATGTATGAGGCCGGGGAAGGAGAAGAAAGAGCTGCGCACTGGCTTCTGTGTCAATTAGCACGCTGTACAGGAAGCTTCCAGGGAAGCATTGAGAGCTGGCTAATAACAGCACTGCTCATGCTGTGACTGTAATCAACCAGCTCTGTATAAGGTAAGTATTTTAAAAGTTGTATTTTATTTTTTGACTTTAGGTCTCCTTTAATTGCATGCAGCAAAATAATGACATCAGGAGTTGCCTTAGCCTAACACTTGGGGGGGTTATTCTCTAAAGTCTGAATTGTTGCATATGGGTGTGAATTCAAGAGCTAAAGACAGTTGCAATAGACTGCTACTGTTGCATTTTTATAATGAGAATATTGCTGCAGTTGCAACTTTAACCATTTGTTGCAGCCGCGACTTTACAATGGGAGAACTGGGAATCCGCTATTTCAGAAATTAACAGTCAAATTCAGAATTTAGAGAATAACTCCCTTAGCTCTTTATGTCAGTCATGAAATTCTCATGGCCTAGCATAGTGATGGCCAACCTTTTGAGCTTCACGTGTCAAAATTCGTAAAAAAAAAAAAAAAAAAAAAAAAAAAAAAGGAGTATAACAGGTAAGTGTGTCACTTCGAGAGAAGTCCATACCCAACAGCATCAGAATCTGGAGGAGGGGAGAATAGCAAAAACAGTGCCATGACGTGTGTCAGCAAAAATGGCTCGGCGTGTAACCTCTGACACACATGTAATAGGTTAGCCATCACTGACCGAGCATCTTTTAAACAAACGTAATTTGTATTTTTTTAGTAATTCTCTGACCTGATGAGAAGGGAGCAATGTACAGTTAGTTAGTCTAAATAAAGTTACAATTATTACTGGTTTCATTTTTCTTATTTCAAAAATAGCATTTGATTTTTTCAAAAATATTGCCTCGAACATATCAATATAACAAGAGTTTGAGAAATACCTGATTTGGACAGAGCTTGCCACATTTGGACAACATTCCTGAACAATCTTGATTAGTTTTGAAAGTGCCATGTCTGGTCCCTTAAAAAAAAAAAAATATTTTTTTTAAACAAAAAAAAAAACAAAACAACAACAATATTCATATATACATTTTTAGTTAAAGATGATGTAGAGCAGTTTGGCATCAATCAGCATTACAAGTGGTAGATGAGACATGAACTGAAATCAGGTGGTAAGTCGATGAAGCCAAGTATATGAAATTAGAGTGTTGAGTGATTTTTTAAATTTAATAATGGATAACCAAAATGCAACATATATAGCTTTCCCTAATCTGTAAGCATTTGCTTCTAGGCATTTAATATCCTCTATCAACAGAAATACCCATATGTAATGTTTCAGCTACTTAGATGCAACACAATTTTAAATATACACTCACACTGGCATATAAGTGCCCATCATTTAAAAAAAAAAAAAAAAAAAAAGCATGTCGTAAAGAAAAAAAAAAAATTGTCACACGTGCTTCATAGACAGGAATATGCACTGGAAAGCTTCATGATGCATTTTTTCAAGCATATGGATGCGAACAACGCGATTGGATTAGTAGCAATAGGAATTAAACAATAGCTATCCTACATGGAAGAAAACAATGCGTAAGCACCATTACTTATATATAAAACTCATCCAAAAATATGCCAGTGTAAATGCGCTGGTGTATTTTCACAGCACACTTTTTTCTTTAATGATGTGCACATATGCTCACCTATATGCCAGTCTGAACCTGGCCTTATCCTACAACCAAACAATAGGACTTTGAGGGTGTTTTGTTTAAAGATGGTTTACAACCACCATGAAGTAAAACAACTCAAAATAACACAAATATGTGCTATGTAGGAATAATTGCTATGCCAATCCGAATGTTTTTTTTCTGTGTGTGTGTTTCTGGTCTTTTAACAGTGCAACTCTGAAGCAAAAGATAAAAATTATGTTCACTACAATATAGCTCATCATTGACTCTCCCCCATATACTTTATGGAGTTGTTTACATTAAACCAACTCTAAACTTGGATTTTGAGTAACAAACTTCCAATACAGCTTTAGTTTGACTGCTCAATCCAGGTCACAGACAATAGACATTTTCAAATACTGTATAAGCAGAAACAGTGTTTGCGAATTTCCAATCGAGGCTAAAGTGGTTGTATCTTTTTTTAGGGAGTTATTCACGAAAGTGCAAATTCGACTGTCGAATTTGGAAACTGCGGATTCCCATTGCAAATCCGCAACAATTTTTTAAAGTTAAGATAGCGACAATTTTCCAATAATAAAGTGGCGACTGCGACAATATTCTAATTATAAAGACACGACTGCGACAGTAGCAGCCTGTTGCAACTGTCTTTATCTGGTGAATTCGCACCTATATGCAACAATTCAGACTTTAGTTAATAACCCGCTTAATTTCCCATTGCTATGTAACCATTCTTGTTGCCTATTACAAAATTATAAGTAGTGCAAGAACTAGCACATTGCAGTCTGCATACCAATGTACTAAAACTGGGTAGTGTGCAATAAAACTGACTAACGAATAAATGAGTAGTAACTGTGAAGACTACTAACTTTTAGGACTGGTAACTCAGGGCCTTTTAGAAGTTGTAGGACTGCATTGTTCTACAGCATTAGCAATCTTACCTACCAGCATTCATGGAGACGTTGGAAAAATACATAATAGAGAACTCTGGTAAATTCACAGTTTGCATAAAATATTTTTCACCTCTGGCAACGTACCAAAGAAAAGAGACTCCATAACCTATGTTCTCTGTTCATTCATTTTAAGTCATCCATATATGAAATCCATGTACTGTAGTGTTGATTAGTAGTCAGTTTAGATGAATACTGCATAAATTTGTAAACCGCTATGCACCATGCATCTGAACTTATAACTAGTGAGCATAGCAGCAAGTGGATTTCAGTCTAAAAAGGATTTTCTGGCAAACATTGCTTCACAGAAGATTTATTTTAAAGCTGGTAATCCATGTTACTACATATACATTTTGACTACATACCATTTGTTTTTATATAACCAATGGAATGTGTAGCATGTACTTGGACTTATCATTAATGATCTATGCAAAAATTTATTTATGGGAGTGTATTTTTAGAGCAATGTTATTCTGATTTAGGCCAGGGTGACACTAGCTGAATTTCAGCTGAGCTGGAAAAATTCTCTCCATTGTTTCTAGAGGTATAATCCACAAGAGTATTTTGAAAGAAAGACAATAATGAGCCTAACTGAAAAAAGTTAATCTGAAAATCAGCTGTTGTGGTCCAGATTGACAAAATTGCCCTTTTTACCAGAAACATCAAAAAACTATCTTGCAGGACAGTATTTACTGGTATGCCTCCCCGCAGGATGTTTTTTTAAACCGTTAATGGTTTAAGCTGTGATTTATTATCAGATATTAACTAGTTATATAGCATGCATTGTGAAAAATGTGGAGGCGCTCCCTACTCTAGCTGCAATATTTCTGGGTGCTCTGCAAAAATACCAAAACAGATAACAGATAACAGATAGCAGGTAAATAGTGTGGGAAAATGGAGCAAAAGCACAGAACTAGCAACAAAAACTTTATCAACGCAACATATTTAAGGCTATGCATGCCAATCCCTATACAGCATTCTTAGAGTGTTATTAGCTAAAGTCTGAATTGTTGAGTAAAGGAGTGCATTCGCCAGTTAAAGACGGTTGCAATAGACTGCTACTGTTGCAGTTGATACATATGGAAATATTGTCGTGGTGGCGACTTTACTATGGAAATTTTGTTGTGGTCACAATCACGGTCGCTGATTTGCTATGGGAATCCGCTATTTGAGAATTCAACAGTTGAATTCTCACTTTAGTCAATAACCCCCTTAGTGTATAGGTAAACTGGCTAGTTCACCCTTTTAATTATTTGCTTCTCTGCATTTCCCGTTAAGTTGAATGTGTCACTAGTAAAATGTATCGTCACCAAAAGCTACAGATACTAAATTACTAGATAAAATTGATTATAGTGGCAGATGAAATCATGCTACAAAGTAATGAATAATGATCGGATGATAGTTGGAATGAGCAGCAGTGGTTATTTTGTAATGTCACTGGGACATATGCCTGAGGTGCCTTGTTTCTCCTGCACTAACAAAGTGCTCCATGCAGTTCTCTTATTGGTTGTTATTGTAGCCATGGTTATCACAAGGAAATACATAGTAGGTGTTTCAATATGGCATATTAAGGATAGGGGAAAGAATCCGGGGCAGTAACTACACTTGGACAACAGGGTATGCCGGGAGCTGCTCACTTGCAAGAGTGGGAGGATCTGCTGATTCAGTCGTCTCCGCTCCAATAAGCTGATCTCAGTGTCTTTTGTCATCTCACTCAGCAGTACCAGCACTGAAATCTTATAAGGAGTCACCCAGTCTTTAATGCCGAACACATTGGCGTGCACTACCCCGTTGGTCATCATGGGGTTGAAATACAGACTTTCGTGAACGCTAGCCATGCCTGAGAGAGTCACAACTCCAGTCACCGCTTCACACAGCTTTCAATTCATCAGAGAAACACTAACAACGCGCCGTACAAATCCAGCCAATCGGGTTACTCGCGTGCGGTCACGTGATTGGTACTTTCGCTATTGAGAGCCAAGGGAAACAGAGATGTGTCTCTGAAGGTTCCAGCCCAATGGATCACTAGGACAGTAATAATACTACTACTACCGTGTTTCCCCGAAAGTAAGACAGCGTCTTACATTCTTTTTACCCCC
>WMED01015142.1:0-13757 GCA_019650415.1 Pipa parva | reverse complement strand
CTGTTTTTATTTACAATTTACACAACGTGCCAACTTTTCTGATTTTGGGGTTTGTAAGTTATTATTCCAGAGTTTTCTTGACTTATCTATTGGTACAAATTAATCTAGCACTAAAAATGAAACGTATTTACAAAATGGCTTCTTGCAATCTTTTTCTCCCTGTCCATGCTTGGTTAGTTTAATTTCTCTAGCGCGTTGTGATGTTGGACTACATGATATGGTTTTTATTGAAAGAAAACAACACTACTGAACTTAAGGGCACATTATAAAGTTTAAAATGCTGCTCTGTGATGCATTTGTTTAAATGTCCTGTCTTCTGATACTGTCGTTTCTAGAATTTAAAAAAAAAAAAAAAGGTTAAGTCTAGCTCTTTGGGGAGATATTTTGTTCCCATGATAATCTGATTAAAGTGCACCTGTCACCTCATGACTAATACTAATTTAGGGTTTACTAATGAAATAAAGGTTGTAAATGTATACGGTGAAGGAAATTATTTGATCCCTTGCTGATTTTGTAAGTTTGCCCACTGACAAAGATATGAACAGTTTATAATTTTAAGGGTAGGTTAATTTTAACATTGAGAGACAGAATATCCAAAGTAAAAAACACTTTGTAGAAATTTATTTGCATTTTGCAGTGAGAAATAAGTATTTGATCCCCTGCCCAATCATTAAGAATTCTGGGTTCTACAGAGCAGCTAGACACTCCTAATCAACTCGTTAATTGCATTAAAGTCAGCTGTCTTAAATAGTCACCTTTATAAAAGACTCCTGGCCACAGACTCACTCAGACTGTAATCTCTACAACATGGGCTAGACCAAAGAGCTTTCTAAGGCTGTCAGGGACAAGATCATAGACCTGCACAAAGCTGGAATGGGCTACAAAACAATTAGTAAGATGCTGGGTAAGAAGGAGACAACTGTTGGTGCAATAGAAAGAAAATGGAAGAAATAAAAAAATGACTAAAAGTCAACAGCAAACTGGGGCCCCATGTAAAATCTCACCTCGTGGTGTATCCTTGATCATGAGGAAGGTGAGAGATCAGCCTAAAATTACATTGTTAATGATCTCAAGGCAGCTGGGACCACAGTCACCAAGAAAACCATTGGTAACACATTATGCCATAATGGTTTAAAATCTTGTAGTGCCCTCAAGGTCCCCTTGCTCAAGAAGGCATGTGTGCAGGCCTGGCTGAAGCTTGCCAATGAACACCTGGATGATTCTGGGAGAAGGTTTTGTGGTCAGATGAGACAAATATAGACCTCTTTGGCATTAACGCAACCCGCTGTGTTTGGAGGAAGAGAAATGCTGCCTATGACCCAAAGAACACCATCCCCACTGTCAAGCGTTGACAGCCTGCCTTTTCTTTCCTGAGTGTTGGGTGGGGCCAAATAATGATTGGCATGATAGTTCCTCAAATCAGATCCCTGCTAGATTGTTTATTAAGGGATCTGATTGGTGGAGCTATAATGTTCATCATTATTTGGCCCCACCCACCCAACACTTGAGGGGGGGGGGGGGTAGTAAGGCAGGCTGACAAAGAAGATGAGAGAGAAATGCTGTTTAAAGGTACTTTTTTAAAATATATAGATATTTACAAAACATCTCATTAGTAGAACCTAAATTAGTATTAAGAGTTTTGAGGTGAGGTACACGTTAAGTTAACTTGCTGTACAAATCGGAAATGTTTGAGAGTGCCATGCAGAATCCTTGTAAGCGGAAATGTTTGAGAGTGCCATGCAGAATCCTTGTAAGCACCCATAAGAAATGGTAAGAAACCCTCCCTGCATCTCAACTTGTAAGCAGTGCTGGATTTCCATGTAGGCTCAAGACTACTAGTCAGAGATATGGGCTGAGACTTAAGTCTTTTTTTTTATATTCAAATATTGTGATTCTCTTTAAATTTAAGTCATACAGATAAAGCGCTTCAGTTCCCTGCATAATTTAATTAGGGATATAGCCTAAGGCACTTGGCATTACGCGTCTGTAAGCTCCTGAGATGTGGATCTGGATGTAAGCATTCTCTGCATAGATTTCTTGTATTGTCTGAGTTCTTGCTCAGTAAACGTAAGAATATTTTCATTTGAATGGAATTCCTTTCATTGATCTACCTCTGCTTAAGCAGTATAGGAGTTATTTATTAATGCACGTGTGGTTTAGATATTTATCATCAATTTAGTACGTTGATATATTTTAAAAGGGATAGTTTCACTATAAAATGAAAGTTCCTTGTTTTCTTATAAACTAGGTTCTGAGCAGAGGTGGGTAGAGTATTCAACACTTTTACTCAAAAGTATTGTTACTTGAACCAAATATTACTCAAGTAAAAGAGAGTATACATCCAAAAATTTACTTGAGTAAAAGTAAAAAAAAGTACTTTTATTATAACCCACTCAAGTAGTGAGTAAGTGCAGAGTACCATCTCCTGTCAATAAATTACACCATGGAAAATTGAATTACTAAAAACAATGACTTTTAATGAGACTAAAAATAATTTGTTATAAAAAACCATAAAGGCAATATTAGCCAAAATAAAACCGTAATGAACCACATCTCTTGTATATTGTTTTTTTATATTGTTAGTCGCGACAATATTTCCATAGTAAAGTTGCGACTGTGACAATATTCTCTTTATAAAGAGTAGCACACGGCATAACAGAGTAAAAGTAGCGGTTTTCTCACCACAGATTTACTCAAGTAAAAGTCTTTTCACATTTAAACTACTCTAACAAGTACAATTTTTCCAAAAAACTACTTGAGTAAATGTAACTAAATAAAAGTAACACACTACCCACCTCTGGTTCTGAGGTACATTGTGAGTATGTAAGAAGTAGAATTGCATTGCACTTGGAATATACAATAATAGATACATTGTCTGCAAACAGCTGTCATTAGTGCAAGTAGTAAAGAGAGATGATTGGCATACCAATGGGTTTTTATTTTTCTAATGTTACTGATCCTTAACACTCACAAAGGGTAGCAAAAGGGTGTATAAAATCAGGTAGTTTAACTGTGAATGTCAGCCATTGTCCAGGGTGTTTATTACCTTTGTTGTAGGTGTGGTTTCAGTGTTTGTAGATATTGGCGCTTCTATTTCTGTTTGCAGAGGGAGTGGGAATTAACATATCTACCTGGATTAAAGTGCTGGTATCCTGCAGGAAGGATACCAGCCGGAGTAGGGCGACAAATGTCAGGTTCTTCTTTCCAAACCACTGTTTTGTAAAGGTAAGAACTCCTAAACCCTGTGACTGGTTCTTATGGCTTAACTAGGACTGTGCTGTCAATGAACACCAGCTTGTGGAACAAGAAAAGTAGATTGCATCAAATGTTAAAGGAATACAGCCTGTCAGTTAAGTTCTCCTGTATGCTGCCTATATACCCAACAGCGTTAAAAACAAAACAATGTTGCTTTTAAACTAACAGTCACTTTTCTACCACCAGTCAGTTATGTTTAAAGGAGAACTCAAAGTTAGAAATAAAAAGTAGACACCTAAAACGTTACCACCTTCTAAGCTGAAACATTGATATAACAGCTTGAACTGTGCGGTCATAATCACTGCACAGAGGCAGACTTCACAGCGCTTGGGAGGGTGCAGGAGGCAGGGTGAAGCACCTCCCACTTCAACAAATCAGCAGTGCCAAAGAGCATTTCTAATTGTGCCCCCAATGAGAATGCTCCCTTCATCGGCAAAAAAAATAAGCACAATGAGTATGATAACATGTACGCTCTTTAGCATTAGTGGGCAGAGCTTCATGTTGGCTCCTGTACCCTTGCAAGTGCTGTGGAGTCTGCTTCTGTGCAGGAATATGACAGCACAGTTTAAGCTGTCATTGCCATGTTTCATCTTAGAATAAAGTATGTTTTAGATGTCTACTTTTTATTTCTATCTTTAGCTGTCCTTTAAGAATCACAATAAGAACATGTTTATTTAGTTACTAATCTTGTGGGTTGGGGAAAAAATGTGCATTCCACTCAGTTTATTCAGAGGAAGGTAAAACCTTCTCCAGCTGCTGACTTCTCTTCTGTGGGACTTTGCATAAGTTTACTGACTCATGTATGATTCTCCATTACTTTGTCTTTACTCTGATTTCTGTACCATAATGTCCCTTTAAAGAATGAAAACCTACATTTCTACTGCATATGAGATTAGGTTTTATCAGTTCTTAAAGAGACTTGCTCTTAGTTCAGCCTTTTACCACTGATTTACTAACATGTCCACACATGGAGTTGCTTTCTATTACTGAGGCACAACACACTTCCTGTTCATAATGATCTCTAAATGCCTGCCAATGTTGGATTGCCTATACTAACACTGTGTCTGGCAGAAAAAAGAACAGCTGAACATTTTCTAATTTTCAGCCAATTATTTTGTAGAAAGAGGTAAGTTCATTATCCAAGGTGAAGCTGAAATCATTGGAAATGAAATCGGGACAGTCAGAAGTTACTTCGTTGCATCTCATGCACAATATTAGTAGTTTGTATATAGAAAATATACTATTATCTCATGACAAATTTCAGTTGAATTTAATGTAAGGATATTTTGTTTACCTACCCCCTAACTACACTTTAATGCATATTTATTTACATTACCTCTTGAAAATAATACAGTAATATCCACAGCTAGACTTTGCATGAGACCAGCCTACACAACTATAGAAAACCAATACTGCCTTTTGATCAATTCTTTTTCAGTCATCCCTCAAAACTCCCTTTTATGGATTAGAAAGAATGGAAGCTGCTGCATCACCCACTTTATAAATCAGTCAACTGTTAGAAGCCATTTCCACCAGTGCTAAAGGAATTCCAGCACAACTGAATTCAGTCACGTTTTATTAAAAAGCAGTAACTTATTTTACAAACAAAATGTGCAAAACAAATTGAACTCAGGAGTAATTGCACAAATCAACATGCAAAGTGCTACACATAGTGATTTAAAATCATTTAGTAAGGTTGGATCTCTCTAAATGGTAAAAAGGAGTCAACTACTTGCAAAATAGATTTAAACAATGAGGATGGAGGTTTCTCATCTAATAACTTCAGTTAAATGATCCCAATAACGGACTTATTAGTGGTTAGGTTGGCAGTTTAAGGCCAGTTCTGCACTGGCTATTTATAAATCAGCGGATTATTAGTTTATCACATAGGAGACAGCAGCCTCACAGCTCACTTACAATATAGTCTGCGTGGCCCTGGCCTTATATGTCAAACATTAATACATTCATTTTAGAATTATTCTTTAGCTATTATACAAGAACAAGTTAAAGGATTAAACTATCCTGGCTTAAAAATCTTCCTCTTGCAGTCCAGTCAAAAGTTGCACTCTTCTAGGAGCTTACTAATACTTACGAACAAGAGAGCACTTATGCAGGTTTGTCTCGATGTGCTGCAGTAAGGAAGACCGAATACACTTGGGAAATCTTGTTTACTAAACCAATATTTCTTAGAATGGTGGAGAATTCCTTTCAAGCAGTAAATTGGTTGGTTTAATGTGAACATTTTATTCATACTGAAACATAATTCATAATGGGATACCGAGGACAGTCTGTTTACACTCCTCCCTGCAGTCCCTTTACTGCACAACCAATCATTTCAGAGAAATCAACTCCAATAACCCAAGAAAGTCAGAGCTTGTCGTCCGTCATTTCCAAAAACTGGGCGTATACATCTCGTGTGCACTCTCCCTTTGGATTAAACTGGAATTTATAGTAACTGCCGTCTGCACAAATGGCTGCAATGGAAAAAGATTACATTTATAACACACTCCCTAACAAAATATTTTTAACTCTCTAATACATAACCCTATCCAATAAATGGAAATGTCACAAAAGATTTTACATTGTTGTACACACAAAACAGTACAGTAACATTAATGGAGGGTGCAGCAGTTGTGTTTTTCTTCTAACAAACTATACCAGGGGTCAGCAAACTGGCTCTTCAAGCTTCCTTGTTGTGGCTCTGATAGCATCACCCTCCCCCCAAATTTTTTCCCCAGTGGGGGAGGAAGCAAAATAGCTCCCTCCTCTGCAAAGGTTGCTGATCCCTGGTTTATACAGTGAATTGTCTGATGATTCAGCACTTATGCAGAAATACGGACAATTTTACTGGATGTGCATAAATAATGACAGAAGTATATATCTATGAACACTTAAACAGGAAAATTCATGAACCAGGACAAACTTTAGAGGTCTAGTAACCCACAGCAGCCAATCAGCACTTTGCTTTCAGAATTCACGCTTCCTTTAAAACATGAAATGGAAGCACTGATTGGTTGCTATAGGTTACTAGACCTCTAGGATTATTGACTTTGTTGATAAATTGCCCTGTGAATGTGTTTGGTAATTTGCTGTGTAGAAAAATAACAACCGTGAAGTTAAAGTTCAGTAATCCACAATGCAATTCCAAATGAAAACAACTGATCAAAGGGTGGTTAAAGGACAAAGGGGGGAATTCAGCATAGTCCGAAGTGAGGCGAACACTCCGCACCTCACTTTGGACTATCCTGAATTACCCCCAAAATGTTTTCTTTGAAGTTAAATTCATGAATTTTACTGCATTTATTTATTTTTACCGATAGCAGCCATGTTGTTAAACAGACTTCACTCAGTCTTGTTCTCTATGGAACTGTAGATTATACATTTTTCAGGAGTCCAATTTTTAAAGCCTAATAGTTAAATATCTTACATAATAAAAAGAATAACATTTTTGGAAGCAAAATTTAAATATATAGAAACTATAAATGCATTTTTTTTTGGTGTTACTCTCCCTTTAATGCCACCCCTGGAATCACGTTTTTCCATTCTGTATATTTAGGGCAAAATCCCCATTTACTGCAGTTAGACAAACTGTTTTTATTGTTTGGTAATTCACTGCTTTCTGGGGAAGGTTGGCCTTACCTATGACTGTATTGGGTTCTGTTCCAAAGGCACAAACACAAGGCGATCCAGATGGAACCTGAAATTTAGAAAAGCTCCACTTTGAACTGAAGTACTTGGGAAGAAAGGTAGCGGAGGCCAAACTAGGAACAAAAGGAAAATCACGTTACATATAGCAGAAAGCCGATGGATTATTCTACCTGGAATGTAATAAAACAATTGCCTTTATTCAAGCTTGTGCATGTGTAAAACTAGAGCCAAGCAATGTCATTGTAAACACTGGGTGCTTCTGATGTACCTGGATTGTTTATTTCTTTTTGGATCTTCAGCTGCAAATATATGCACAGTTCCATGGTCGCTGGACACACAGATTAGAGATGCATCTTCGTTAAAGTTAATGCTTTATAAAAGAAGGGAAATTAGCAAAATATTATACAAGTGAAATTAATAGCTTGCAATGTAGTTACAAGGCAAAACAGGACTGCAGTGTAGATAACTCAAATAATCGGGCAGTAGGACTACTTCCACACACTGATTTTACTAGTATGAATACCATAGGAAACCAGAGTAGATTGGCACGCACAAAAACAGATTCCGACTTCCACCTACCTCCAAAATAACTAAAATCATCTGACCATCTATGAAGACTCACCAGTATATATTTGCAGCTTGAGATCCTCTGCGCAGTTCCTGAATTAAATTGCCTGAAGATGTATCAAAAATTCTTATCAGAGTCCCCTGCCAAGAGAGAATACTGTATCATCCCAAACTCTATTTTAAACTAATTTGAATTCCCCCCCCCCCCCCCATACAGTTTATTTCTGCCATACCTTCTCAGATGCGGTTGCAATTCTGGTCCCTTGTAAATTTAGAGCAATGCAGCTCAGGATACCTTCATGAGCTGGTATGTCTACAGGGGGCTTTTCTGTACTGGCAAGATCAACAATCTGTACATGGCCGGTGTGGGCTCCAGGGAATGCCAGCAGAGAATTGTTACTGTTTGGACACAGAACGCACAGGCCTGGATAGAAAAATGGGGGATTTCTAATCACAATGACAAATCAGAACCAAAACAAATATGGACAACAAACTGCACACAAAGTAAATTCATAGAAATTCATCAACGGGGGCAAACTTTACAGAGGTCTAGTAACCAGGCAAGGGGTGGTCTTATTATTCTTGCTTCCTTTTAACAGAGAATGCTAACTGCTGATTGGTTGCAATGGGATACTAGACCTCTCACTAACTGCCCCTGTTGATTAATTCCCGACTGTATTTTAAATGGCTTTCCACTAGAACAGTTTATTTGGGCAAAAAGTAACTGAAGTTTATGACTCTCATATCTAACCTTTAGGGTTGTAACAGGTCTCAAAGACATGAAGCTGGTGAGGGTTGTGTGTAAAAGTAAAGACTTTAATCATGGAGTCCAAAACCACCACGATTCTGAAAGTAAAAGGGAACAATCCAATTTCAACTTCTAAGCGAGTACAGACGAGAGGAGCTGTACAGACAAATGATTCATTTCATGCACACAGAAATTCAAATGGATGTAGATAATTTACTGACTATTCTAGTCTGCCGCATAACCAAGAAATATAATCCTAAGTAATGATTAAATGACGTCTGAGAAAATTTAATTCAGTAAGTTCCAGAAAAGTCATAATAACAAAGACTGTTTTTGGAAAGTGGCCAGTTTTTATTGAACTGTTTCAACATATGTTTCACTAAACTTTCTATATAAAATTAGAGAAAGATCACCATAAGTTACAAAATAGGAATCAAATACAAAGGGGGGTTATTCACTAAGATGCAAATTCGAATGTCGCAGCGGATTCCCATTGCAAATCCGCTACAATTTCCCCATTGTAAAGTCACGACAATTTTTTAATGTTAACATAGTGACAATTTTCCCATAATAAAGTCGCGACTGCAACAATATTCTCATTATAAAGATGCGACTGTCTTTATATGGCGAATTCGCACCTATACGCAACAATTCGGACTTTAGTGAATAACCCCCAAAGCCTTAAAAAAAGAGGGATGAAATTATTGCACAGTTAATAAAATTATATTTCATATTGTCATACAACATGCCGATTCCTGTTTTTGTTTAAATGGCCAGTAAAGGACAAACTAACATTCAGATTATATTGACAGACTGGTTATTCAAATACAATTCCAATACAATTCTGGTAAAAGTTTATGATGTTGTGTTTTACACTTTGCTGATCTGTATCTATTGAATAAAAATAATCTGACATTCATTTTACAATTGATATTAAGAAATAACCATTCTGATTAGCTGGGAAGGTTATTTTGCTGGTGTTATTCACCAAGTCAAGTACATGTATGTAACATATAGAGTGTTGGACCTGTCTCTGCGGAGTTTTACAGCTTTAACTTCCGTGGAAAACTCAATTTCAATGACAGTTTTCTTCTTCAGATCATCCCAAATCATCACTGGAAGAAAAAAAAAAAAAAGGAGCAGGAATTGAGGCATTCTCTGGAGTTGTAGACCCTATGGATAATATGTTGTTTATAACTCTTCTCCCACAAAACAGTGTGCGACATCCCCCTCCACACTCCATGCTGCTTTCTGTGTATCCCATTGACATATAAACAGATGGTAAAGTTTACCATACTTACTGAGCTCACACTAGAGACACTTCCCTTTCCTCTGCATGTTCGGGTTATTTTGCAAACTCAGCCTTTTTGTACAATTTGATCACTGCTTTTACCGTAAATTAACAGAGTTCCAGTTTTCCTAAAGTTCTCACCTTTATTGGGTGGATATTTTGGTTTTTTCCCTCCTCCGACCAGAGCCAAGTAATTACAGCGAAATAACATCTCCACATAACCAATTCCTCCTTCTAGAAACTCTGTAGGTTACAGGCACAAATAAGAATTGCACTGACTGCATCTATAAACATAGTGTTAAGCCACTGCATGAAACATCATAAGCAACATGAGCTCATTTTCATCTCTTGTTAAAGCATCTACTAATAAATAATTGTATAGTACCTTGTTTTGGAGGACAAATCTTACAGAAACCTAACAGGTAAACGTGGCTATTTTTATGAATGATCTCTGTCTTCCATACAAGAATCTAAAAATACCCAATGCTTATTACCCGTGTGGATTTGTTATTCTTTATACCAACACATGTAATGTAAAAGTTCTTATTAAATCATTCCATAGTGCTCCATAATATAAATGGAGATAGTACTAAAGGCAGTATTTTATCTATAAGTCAGTCCCTCCTAGGCCAAGACTATTGGTAATATAACCATAGATTAATCGCTTCTAATCCTGAACCTATTCATGGCAATAATGTGCTTATGGATCAGTTCTACATCGTTTCCCCATGTACGGATAAACATATCTGCAGATCTGTGTACATTTTCTTACCCTGCTTTTCCTTTTCTTTCAGCGGATCTGTGTTATAAACCCGGAATCCATTTTCCATCCCACACGCAAAGCAGCCTTAGATTCATACAGAGGGAAAACGGTTGTTAGAAAGCAAAGCATACTTTGGGTGAGAGCAAATGCTGTCAGTCATAATTACTAAGCAGACAAAACACTTTATTTCAATCATATTTTCATTTGGATATCTGTATGGAGAATAAACTCTGTGTGCATCCCTATAACAGAAGCCAATCTTGGCATAAGCTCACAAAGTATATTATCTGCTATTCATTCATCAGCTCTTTTAGGTCATGGTGGGAATTCCCCACTCTCCCTTCCACTCTGCAGACAATGCACCATTCAGTCCTGCCCTACAGCGGTGCAGGTTTCATAGTTAAGCTGCACCAAATACTGTAAGTCAGATGACAGTTTGTGTAAGGGACAAAGCTTATAACACTGTTGGGACTTTAACATAGTTTCCCAGGGAAGTATAGTCCAGTGCAGGAAGAAATAAGGAGGACAAATAAAGTAGGACAGAAATATCTTCCCTGGAGAAGGCCTGTAGAGCCGCAGACTGGGATTCTCTCAGCCAATGTAATGTAGATCACATTTGTTCTTGTAATAAAAGCATCTAACCACTAAATCCTATGGCCACCGATCGCAGCTATGCTCAGTGTCTGTGATGTCATTTATAGGACTTCAGCTGTTGCACAGCAAATCCTCCTTACACATGCCGCTGCAATTTGTTAAAATAACCCCGTACCCATCTGGGCTAAGCACTGCGCGTCATTAGCTGCCCTACTAACCACAGCTGTTCAGCCCTGACTCCTACGTATTTATTCATTTTTACATAGCGCTGATATAGTACACAGCACTTTACAGAGCTTCATCATTCACTTCTGTCCCTGCCCAGTGGAGCTTACAATCTAGTTTCCCTAATCACTCACACACAGAAGTATGCTTTTGGATTGTGGTTGGAAACTGGAGCACCCACAGGAAACCCACACATGCGTGGGGACAACATACAAGGGGTTATTCACTAAAGTCCGAATTGTTGCGTATAGGTGTGAAATCACGAAAGACAGTCGCATCTTTATAATGAGAATATTATCGCGGTGGCAACTTTACTGTGGAAAACTGTCGCAGTTGCAACATAAAAATTGTCACAGTCGCAACTTTACAATAGGGAAATTGTTGCAGTTTTGCTATGGGAATCTGCTGTTTGAGAGTACGCTGGATTATAGTATGCTAGATCCTGTTTATTGCCAACAACACACAATAACCAAGTAAAGTTATAATGTTCTCCTTTAAGTTTCAGCCTGTTAGTTTTCTTTTGCCTAGAATTAACATTTTGCGTGCTTATCACACCTTATGAACTCATCTTTCTTGGCCTTGGCCTTACATTGCATTTAAGGACAAGCTGACATGAGTGTCATGCAATAATACATAATAACCCTAAAGCCCATTAGTGCCATTTAGCACAGTCCAGCTGACAGCACACATGCCTAATTTGGTTTGTTTTCTTGAGATTTAATTTACCTCAGCAGAGAATCAATATGATATATCCCACCTATTATTAAATACTCTGTTTTAATGGAGAGCCCTAGACATGTAGAGCTGAAACAATCCCATGTTATAAATAAGAAAAGGAGAACATGTTCAGTCAAAAAGATCAGCACAGTTGTATAAAAAGGCACATATGACTTCAGTAACACTGTGAATGCAACTTTTAACAGCAGCTATTGTCCTACAACAGTCTAGAATTGTAGCGATGGCTGGACAGGATACTTGCAGATACATTGCGATTATTTTACATATGTCCCCAGGGTATGCGTGTGTTAGTTCATTAGTTCTCTAACTATGAGGCAAAACGTAAAAGTTAGGAGAGACACAAAATGGTACCCAATCTATCGGATTAGTGGTGAGCCAACCCTCCTGAATACATTTAGAGGGGAATTCAGGATAGTCCGAAGTGAGGTGCGGAGTGTTCGCCTCACTTCGGACTGACTGATATGCGCTCGCTGATGTCCGCGTGCAGGACATCAGCGAGCACATATCACTCAGTGCGAAGTGAGGCGAGGACTCCGCACCTCACTTCGGACTATAGTGAATTCGGATCTTAATGTCTAATGTAAGGAGCCTTTTCCAGTTATGCCCTTTTTCTAATATGTTGCTTTGAGTCATGTATATGTCGGGTGGCTTCTGGATGCAGTCCATGATAGGGAAGGATAATTAATGACAGAGTGATGTTAACTGGTCACCTAAGTGACATGTATTAGATAAATGTTGGAGTGTTTAAAGCAAGATTATGAAATGTTACATTTTTGTTGAGTATTGTGTTTTATTGGGACCATTGATTACAGTGAAATGATTAGAAATGGTGTTGTTGGTTGCTGCTATTGACTATAAGGCCTACATGGATATTAATGATACTAGAGTGATCTTAATACAGCAGCACTGTGCATTAGCTGTATGTCTGTTAGATATTACAAGCAAATAATTTAAATTTAAAATCAATATTCATGACACAATACTAGTTATAACAAAATGTTGTCTATATTTCCAATGTATGTATCAATGTATTCAATGTGTAAGGCCTCAGTGTCAGCTATGGTAATAATTCAAACTTAAAAAGCAATGTTCTGGAACACTGACCTGGCAGAGCCATCATTATTAACTCAAACGGTGGTGAGTATGAGTGGGAAGCAGAAGATAGCTGATATACAATTAAATGAGGAAGGGCTTCAATACTTCCCCGTCCTACCTTTATATGGTAAATTTATTGTAAGTATGGGAATTAATAGCTGTCTGCTCTCCCTCAAAGGCAAAAGGACCATAACCTTTTTGGACACTAGTATTCTGGGCTCCAAAATTTTGACCGAGAATAACCTCAAAGGACTATGGGAAATAAGGGCTGTAGACCTATGTGCACAGAATAAAATGTGAGCTTGAGAAAAAAAAACTGTTCTTTTATCTATGTGACCATAGAGCATATGAATATATCAGGATGGAGAAATATCCCAGGAAACCCTAGTGCCATCTCCTCTGGTGCCCCTAAAGTGTAGGCTCTTTGTCTATGGGAAAGATGTCCAGTAACCCATAGCAACCACTCAGAATTTGTCTTTCAGAATTTTAGTTTCCCTGCACCAGGGAATACTATAAACTGATTGGTTGCTGTGGTTTAAAAGACCTCCATAGATATTGTCCCTGTTGATGTATTCCCCTGATTGTCTATGGAAACAACATCATTCTCTCCTCATGATGACTCTAGAGTGTAAGCTCTTGGGCTATGAGAACATCATCATTTCCTCCTGGTACCCTTAGAGCATAAGCTCTTTGTTTATGGGAAAAATGTCATCCTCTCCTCCTGGTGCCCCTATAGTGAAAGCTCTTTGTGAATGGAAACATCATCCTCTCCTCCTGGTGCTCCTAGAGTGTAAGCTCTTAGTCTATGGGAACATCATCCTCTCCTCCTGGTG
>WMED01015141.1:0-13757 GCA_019650415.1 Pipa parva | reverse complement strand
ATTTCAATACTTGTATGTACTCATGTACATATGTAGAATTGACAAAATAAATAATATCTAATATCTCTAAAAACATGGGACAGACAGCTGATAAAAGATGGCTGCAGCTGGCAAATAGGAAAAACAAAGCAATACAAATCAGGAATTTATACTGACTTTATTACAGCTGTGATTGTACACAGTTCCCACTGTACTGAAACAGATTTCTATCCTGGGGGGGGGGGGGTGCAATTCTCATGTGCTGCAGGTAGAGACCTTTTCTTGTCTCAGAGAGAGGCAACGTCTGCCTCTACTTAGGATAACCTAGCGTGGTTGATAATTATTGTGTAGACTGAAGCCAATTTCAAGCCAACACTGCTAAAGAAGACCTGTCACGTGTAATAGACAATCTCACATGGGTTATGCTGCCACTGGTACGAACCATGAATGTCATTTCAGTCTCTTCAGTTACTGACTGACCCTCAGCTGCTAGAATTCATTTCATCTAAACAAGCTTCAGTGCTTTACTTAGAAATCTTTTTCATTAGTTATTTTTTTCTGTTCAGTCTCTGTACTGTGGCTCTGTAGACTCTAGTCTATATTTAAGCTCAGTGGTCATGCATCTGGGTCACAACAATAATGTATACACCTGCAACAATCTACTGAAAATGTCACCCATAATCAAAAACAGTCAAAATACTTGTTGCACTTATTTCATGCTGACCCTCTTCCAGATGAAATTCATACCCACATGCCTTTTTAAGGGCCGCCATTGGCAGACTTGAACACCTAAACTGGTTTTGACTTTTAATTGTGCTGCTAAAAGTGTTCCTAGTGTTCCTTGATCTCCTATTTACTGACCATTGAACTTTGAATGGTAGTGTCCTACCATTTAGCAGAAGCCAGAAAGACTGGTTGCTAGGTTAATGGACAAAGAAATGTAATTCAAAAACTTCAAAAACAATAAAAAGTCCAGACCAATTACAAAATGTCTTAGAATACCACTATCCTATCAACGACATACTAAAAATATAAATTTTTTGTCCAAGGCAGACAAATCTCAATAGTATGAGGACACAGACATTGTGATGTACCTTGATTCCATCAATTGCTTTATCAACACCAACATCACCAAGTAATGACCAAGGTGAGGAGCAAGTAGGTGTTATATAGCCTTTTCCCCACAATCCTCTTCTACACTGCATTTTTATAACAGTGTTATAGGAAGCAAGATATTGCTTGTCAGCAATAAGAATGTGCAATATATAGTAACTGTGCATAGACATTATATTTATTTACATATGGAATTAACCAGTCCCCTATCTATTCTATAGGGGGCACTATCTTGATTTATATCAAGGGTCCAGGACACCATCAACATGTTCAAATGCAGATAACACTGCACGTAACACTGCTCATAGTAGGAAAATGGATTAATTGTGCCATGTACATATCCATGTTACACCAATGGGGCTCAAAAGGACCATGCAGACTCTGTAATAATAATTTTGTGATGTAGCCAAAAATGAAATAGAACAGCCTATTAAAAAGAAAAGAAGCCAGTTGGAATGTATATTATAATATCTCCTATACATGAAGGAGTTCAACGACAGGGTGGAGGAAATTATACTTTAGTGGTTTAATAGTTAATTTACTTCATTATGATTTCACACCTTTTTATGATTGGCTAAGTTACCATAAACTGTCGCTTTGCCATTCATTATGAGTTGTTGGCAAATTACTTTCACACATGCACTTATTAGTAAACTAACTGTTGTGATATTACAGAGAGAAAAGAAATGCTTTAATCAATACAGCGGATGAATAACTCCTGTACATTAGTAGAATTATTTCTCTGCCCCTTTTGACGCATTCAACAAAGTTACAATTTATTTTCTAACGTCTTCTATTCTTATGCACCTATTCGATATTTTTTTTTTAAAAAGCAAGTCAAGCTAGCAGTGACATTTCTTTGTTTACTTTAAGCAAGTATTTGGACTGTAGTCTATCAGTTAATTAAATTCTGTGGTCATTGAAAGGACCATGTCAACTTTAAAATTAGAATTGCTTAGTAGCACTGAACGCATTATAAAGCAATGCCCAAGAGCCATGCAATTATCAATTTTCCACTCTACATTTTAATGGATTATTTTTTAGGTGATTTCATCATAGAGAACTTTGTCAACATATGTTTGTATGATTTACTCAGCATTTTACACCATAATTAACTTGTGGCTTACTGAAGTACTATACATGATTTTTCTTAACTTGAATGACCTTCATCCCTGAGCTAATCTGCACATTTAACAACCTTAATAAATATAGGTCTAATTTAAACCATGTGGCAGCAAATTGAAACCATGGATTCCTGCTCCATGAATTTTCCTTCTCATGTTAGAACGTTCCCCGGAGACAGCCTTTGTGGTCCCGTGATTATGTGAAAGACAAAATCTGTGTATCTTTTTCATTACATGTTGCGTGATACGCGTTTCACTGGTTTGTGTCTTGCTTGGTAATGTATTATGATAACATAATTGTGTATTTCCAGATAAACCTAAGGTTAAGATATTTTTGGAGCGAGTTTGCAAGCAAATGGAAAAATAAAAAAGTTGATTGGAACAAGAAACGTGTTTGTTTGTGGTGAAAATAAAAAAGGGCAACTGACCAAAGTCATCATGAAACTATTAAACTGATGCTATTCTGGTTTTACATTTAATATCTGAATGTTAAGAAGGGTCTCATTTTATTGCACCAATGTGCCAATTAAAAGGAAAATAACATTTTCACCTTGAGGTATATATACAGCCAGTGTGGTCCTCAAGGATTATGATGATGCTTTGCATAATGTTTACAGTTTATTTATGGTGCATGTAGACTGCTGCACATGGATAGAATTGACTTCTTTACCTGTGTATAATCCACTGTCACCATAAACATCATTTTGCACTTGCTTGCTTTTATGGATACAGAACGTTTTTGATGGTATCACTGCTTTTGCTGCTGTACTGTACTATTATCATTGTTATCACCACAATGTTTTCTTGTCTCAAAATATATAAAACTTTAAAGTACATCTGTTAAGAATTAGCTTTAAGGAATATGTAAATGTTATCTGCAAATAGTTTAACTATAACTTATCAGTTCACAGGCGCCACCTTTACAGCTATGAAAATAGAATGCTGAGTGAGCAAGCACACAGCCCTGCACCATGTAACTGGTAAGTGTAGAATTAGGTTCCATTGATCAAAAAGCAGTACAACAATTAGCTCTCCTTACTGCACAAACAGGCCAAATTTTCCTTCACTAGAATTTATTTTAGAACCCCAAAACTACTAGGAGCATACAAGAGAATGCTATTCAAAGCAACATGACACCCACCATGGCAAGTCAAGTGCACTTTGTTACATTTTAACAAATATTTCATTTGTATGAATAATTAGTCATATTTAAACCTATATATACATATTTTTTACTATAATATATTGACGAAGTGTTGGTTCAGGGGGGAGGCACATACAAATAAGGAATAAACTATTCAGGCTTCAGTTAACGTAGTATATTGGGACTCTGGGAGGAAACTGGCGTAACCATGCACACACTGGGTGAACACGCAACTCCATGCACACAAGGTCCAGGGTGGAGTGAAACCCAGTCACCAGCACTGAAAGCAGTTATAAAAAAAAAATTAGTTTGGTACAACACACACACTATTAATGAATTTATAATAGAGATGCATTAAACTTCACCATCCAATGAACTCTTCCTGTCCAAAACCAAACTGCCAACTGTAACGTGGTGGAGGGAACAATGGTCTGGTACGGTTTGTCAAGGTCTAGACTTTACTTTTTTTAGCATGGCAATTCCCCTTTGCATTAAGCCAGGTCTATTAAAAAAAAGGGTTTGCAAAGTTTAGTGTGCAATATTTGGGTTGAAGTGGAACGTGAGATGTGAGCAAGGGCCTCATTACTCAACATCAGCACTGGACCTCAGCAATGATCTTTTGGCTGAATGAATGTGAATCAGTCCAAATGCTAGTGAAAATCTTTTACTGAAGACTGAAGGCTTTAACAGCAGCAAAGGGGGACACAAACTCCATATTAATGCCCCAGGATTTTTGAATTGGATAATACAATATACATATTTACTGTAAATGTGATCTTTGGGTGTCCACATAATTTTGTCCATATCTGTTTATTCATCCTATCCATACATTGTATATATACATGTAAACCATCCCAAGATACGTGTACACATTTTTTTTTCTATGAGACAAATGTTCTAATGTCATTTCCAGTAATGAAGAGAATATTTTTGACCATGTAACATCTGTATGTTTGAAGCTGTTATATGATATGCAACAGAAGAATTCACAGCAGATCACCAAAAGTATGAGAACCATTTTAAGTATTAGAAGATGCTACAGCCATACAGAACCGTTTTTTGACACTGTAATGTATTCCATAACATAATTTAGGTAGTCATTCACAAAGAGGAGATCAGGATTTCTCCTTCAACCTACTATACTAGAATGTACCACCAAACAATATTTAATTGTCAACACTGGATCTGGTGTTTCTACCAGTTTTGCTGCTACTTTGCTATTTTATCTTATCCTCAAAAGAATCAGAGAGATAGCATTGCATGATTACAGGCAGAGAGTAGATTATAATGGATCTACAAGCATTCTATCCCAGGGGTCTTTATTGGGATATTTTTTCTTTATTACTTAAAATGAAGAGCTGAATACACTGTGCCTTCCATTAGTGATGACACAAAGCTTTGTAAGACAAGGGTCAGTAATGCGTGAATCATCTTTTCAAGGGAACCTGTATGAATTTGAAGCCAACATGGGTTGTGGGAGCCATAAGATGCATGCCTTGTAAATATGTGGTGTACCACAGAGGTCTGTGCCAGTTCTATTCTGCTTAATATACAGTATTTTTCATAGGTGATAGCACTTTTGGGTCTAAACATTAAGGTGTGTCTCTTTGCAAATGATTTAGAGATTTGTAACAGAGTGAATGGTTCAGGAGAAGTTGTCCAGATGCAGGATGCTGTGAATTATCTGGTGCATGGGATTTTAAATTTAATGGGGCAAAATGTAAAATAATGGCTACAAAAAACAAATTCATAATATGTGCTTAATGATAGGAAGGAAAAATTCTCTTTTAATATTGTTTTAAGTTGTGAAAGCCCAATCTACAGAAAGATAGGAGGATTTCTAAACCAGGTGCTGTATCTGAGGTAAATTAGAAGAACAATGAAAGTTAACATACAGAAGCACTTCTTTACAGAGGGTGAGAAATACATGGCTTAACAAATATAGTAATGTATAATAAACAAGAGGGAGGATGCACACTCACCTTCAATCCAAATAACAAATACAAAAAATGTTGGTTAAATACCAATTTATTGTGTGTGCAGCTCTTCCTTTCTCTATTTTTTTTTGTAATAACAAAATATAGTAACAAATTTCAAGCTTGTACTGAATTTGAAAAATGAAAAACAGTCATTTCTGTGGGCCAGATGATATAATCCTCCAATGTATTATCAGTAAATGGAGAAGCAAAACATAAAAGTGCTCTATGACCAAGTGCTCTATTACTTGATGAGATTTTACATTCAAGGAAGATGGAAAACTCTCCAGTCTTTAGTCGTTAAATAGTAAAAATAAATAAATAAAACTATAACTGTGTTATCTTCGATTTGTAGGTTATTTCACGTTCTCCTGCATAACCCAACTCGCAGTGAAACTGTATCCCCAGTCCTCTTTCCATATCACTGTGACTCATAGAATAATCAGGAGGGGAACTCCATGCTGTTTGTGATTGTGGCTAATGATGAAACTAAAGAGTCATTATTAACTATTATTTCTCAGTGTTCCGGTATTAGCAGAACAACATTTTCAGCTAATTTATCATGAAGCCGTGTTGTAGAGGTTTGTTGTCACTATTATTTTGCAAAGAGACAGATCTCAAATGTGGAAGGTTTAATCCAAAAATACATCTAAAGGCTTTTTTTTGAGGGGAGGACAGAAAGCCTCACTTATAAGGTGTGTCTCTTCCTTGCAAGCCCTTTAGTAACCACTGGAAATATAATGTTGTCAGAAGAAAGTCAGAAGTTTCTAGGGAAATGTAATTCATCTCAAAGTTAACTTCTTTAATGACCCTTTTTCAAATCTAGTCATCACATTTAAGATTTATTAGGTTTAGTGCTGGCAATGTAATAAACTTTTTCCACACTGATAAGGAGATACCAAGAGCTGTTAAATATATTTGTGAACAATTGGTGAACTATAATCTTAAAGTCCCCCATGATGCCAGTAACAGGTCAGCTCTGGTGCATAAAGTAGTATTGTGGCCTTTATGATTCATCATGATGTTACAAGATTTTCTTTCGTTGGTTATGTTGTGCAGTAGTACCTCATCCAGAGTTTGTTATGTGAATGATTCATAAATGTGAAAAGGGGATCTTTTAATATTAGTATGTCAATCTGCTGCATTTATCACCTTGCAGGTCAAGGCACTAACCAGTTTTCGCCTTCTGATAGGAGGCACTTATATTCACTTTTGTGGGTAACTGTTATAGTATTTCATTTTTGGTATAATAAGAAAGATGAGTACTGTAATATTATATGGTATTTTATATGGACTAACAGTTCATTGTATAAGACAAGCTTTCAAGAGATATTCTCCCTTCCTCAGGTCAAATCAGTACTCATCTTTCTTACTATTCATCTGGACTAATCCGGCTTAAACCATTTTTTTTTTTTTGCTATTTTTTGGTATAGTACATTGGTTCTGTTGCTTAAGGGAGGACAAGAGCTGGGATGAGCCTTTGGGGTGTGAGATTCTTGTACAATTTTCTATTCTTGGTCGAATCGCTGCACCTAAGACTAAAGAAATACAAAATGGTGACAAAATAGTTTTTTGAGAGGTAAAATATCTGCCCTTTAATGCTCCAGGGTACAGTTACTAATCTTAGTCCAACCCTTGCTAAATATTTAATATTTTATGTATTTTCTTCCCTTAAATCAGGTAATATGCCAGCAGTTGTATTGGTCTAGTTTAATGGAAGAATTTTAGATGAAGATGTTGTTTAGTATGTACTGTGGCATGAAATTATTTGGTAAGCTTGTATAAGATACAAGAAGCTGAAAGGGTTCTTCCTTTTAAAATGCTATTTATATTATCAAAAAATCTTATGCGACATGTCAGACTCTAGTTAGTCCTGTTCCATATGTTTCTATTATATAAAGCTACTCAGCCCTCTCCTGCTATATTCCCTTCAAAGAGGAATACAAACCACAATCTAATATATAGACCTTGGGTAGAGTATGCTATAATGTCCCTGAAAAGCATACAGAATACATTATTTGCAGGAGTAGCAATTTATAGGGGGTTGACAGTGAATGGTCACTAAGAGCTGGTAGCTGTTTGCCTAAGGGGCTTCCAGCACAATATGTACTTTTACATGATCTATGATTTGACTGGAAACCTAAGATATAAATGAGTCATTGAATGCAACTGAACTCTTCTAATCATTGACTCATGTCAGGCTCACAGCAATAATGATTTCATTCCATGAAACTAAGAAAATGGCGGGGTAAAACTGCACTGCATGAAAATATACAGTATATCATAACATTATAAAACATAAAAATGAAAAAGAATATTTGTAAAACTCTGACATGTTCATATTCATGACAACATTCTGCGATCCAGCTAAACTGCTATAAACATTTATTTTGCAAACATAACTTGAAAATAATATTAGATCAATAGATACCCATTCATTAATCTAACAAATTGTAGATGTACACAATGTTGATTGTACAGAGAACTGAAATGAATGTTTCAGGCCAGGGTATGACAACATGCATCAGTGCCCTCTGAAGTATCTGGTTTTTATGAAATCAAAGCACTTGGAATAGGGGTGTAATGGGACTTGCATTTTGTTTTGGTCTTGTTTCAATTTTCAGAACATGATCAGAGGAAGATGATGGTTTGTGATATGGTGTCTCAAGATAGTTAATATATTCAGCCTTATAGTTACCTTCAAAGGTCTGATCGTAATTGTAAATTATAAATTCAATTGTAATACTGTATAATTTTAACTATTCTTTCACTGTTAAACTAAAGCCTAACAGCTTACTTAACTGGTAAGGATATAGTTACATTTATACATGTGCCAACACTAATCGTCACAATAACAGTAAAATTCACAGGGGAAACACAATATTGCCCAGATGATACATTAATAAATATGTCTCTAAATCTCCTTTAGACATTATAAAGCCTATAATAAAACTATTTATGGACAACCCACTTTGTATATGGATTTCAAATGCCATTATATGTCTATCCCCTGTTTTGAACCTGAAGCATGTGGGTTTCTTTGCCCAAGAAGTGCAAGGATAAAAATTCAGTATGATGGGGCTATACAGATTGCCACATGCAGAGAATAGTAAAGATAAGAAGAAGCAGACAGCAGGGTTAATCTCTTGAAGGTATTTCCCCAGTTCAGCATATTCTTGTCTCAGGAACCAGTTGTTTCTCAGAGGTAGACAGGAGTGTTGAAGCTTGGCTATATTGAGATTACTGAATCGGCAGAAGTTACTTCAGGCTCTTCTATAGAATAAAATTGTGCTTGTCCCCTTATGAGTACTTATTTATATCATGTGCAGCTCTGCCTTTATGTTAATATATCTCTATCATATTGTTATATTCAGTCACAGCATTTAGTTACCATGTTTTAGAGTTGTCAGCTTTTCCGGGGGTCTGCAGTTTCAGTCATATGTCTATGTATCTTTATTTGTTTTATGCATATGCATATGGACGCCCTCTGTTTTTGATTTAATTATGTGATGCTTTTGTGGGGAAGTATGTTAATAAATGCATTTTCCAAACACATTAGTGACTCCATTTTTTACAGGGATTAGGGTAAAGTTAGTGATAATTTTTGGAGTGCTTTTAAGGATCCTCTTGTCTTTTCCTGTTGGTTTCGATAATCTGTAGAACAAAATTGTCTATATAAGGCATTATCTGTCTTAACATTACTTGATACAATATAATGTAATTAAATCTAATAATGAAAGCTGCACATTGGGCTTGTCTAGGGAAGAGCCTCTTGAGTTTCTCAATGTATTCTACTGTAGATTCCAATGGTCAGTTAAGATGGCAACAGGGACCAAGGTTCCTTCCAGTAGATGTCTCCATGGTTCACACACAATAATTCCTTGCTACCCATGTCGCAGTTATTTTTCCAATGAGGTCAACTTGAGAATAAATGGAATATGTGTGAAGTTTTAAAGAACTCTCATCTCTGTGAGAAAAGAACAGCTTCAATTCCAGTGATAGAGACATGAACTTTAACTGCAAAAGGCTTGGAAGCATCAGGTTGGCAAAGAATAGGTGCCAAGGCAAACAATTCTTTAAGCTGGAGAATGCTGGGCTTCATCAGTCTAGTGTTTAGGATTAGCACCCTTCTTGGTTAAATTCCCAATAGGATTAATCACCTTGGAAAGTTTTTTTGATGAATTTCTGGTAATAATTAGCAAACCCAAGAAAAACTCTTTCTGAACAAATGCTGGATCATGAGGAGACTGAGCTTGCATTTCAGCTATTCTCTCAAAAATTTGACTTAATCAACTTAATGTGCCAGACATACTAAGTCAATTGATACTGGTGTCTCAACTCTGGAAAGTTCATCTTTAACCCTTTGGGTAACCCAAGTAAAGAATGGAATCTTTGGACAGAATCATTTCATTCAATATCTGTGGCCCACCTGCAGAATACACCAAAGTTGAACATGGAAAATGGCTTCTTCAGCTGTAGCTCTATTGTTAGAGTCACAAAACATCATGATTGTTGCCTTTAAGAAGTACAGTACACATTGTGTGTGTTTTGTGTAATTAAATAGATGGGAATTTTTCCCTAGTGGATACAGTTAAGCAGCAGTGTTATTTTTAATTGTGTGTGTTAATTTGTATTTTTGATTCTGTGTGTCATTTGAGGGTGCTGGAGGCTTTTTTCCTGTTCCTGATCATTTTTTTACCCATAGGTTCAAGTTATTTAACCAATTGAAGACTGTAAGAACAGGGTTTAAGACCCATGGCTGTTTATCTATGCTTTGTTACAGCCTGCTACTGCCTACAGTTACAGCTCCTTAAAGGGATCATCTCTGTGTTTTAAAGAGATCATCTTCTATTGTGGTTTGAGCTGTTCTAGGTTGCCGCCAAGGGTCCAAGTGAGTTCCAGCTGCCACCAGTGGGGGGTTACCCGGAGGGTCGCGACTTGAGAGGTGCCTGCCGCAAAGGCCATACCCCCTTGTGGGGGTTAAGGGTGAAGACCTTGCCCTCCTTAGATTCTGCATCTCAGGGCTAACCAGAGTCAACTCCTACTGTGGTACAGAGGATCCACATCTTCATTAAAGTCACGTCATCCTATTCCTCTCACTCCCTGTTTGCTTCACGTGTGCACATACACCTTAGTGCTTCCAGAAGGTGTACCACCTTATCCTGTTTCCCTCACGTTTAGTACACCTTAGTGCTTCTAGAGGTGTAACGGGTTCTGGGTTTGCTATAGCACCTCTAGTGGTGACCTAGTTCCTGTAGTAATCCCTCTGTGTTCCAATATTCCTGTGACATGGAGCATCATCAAAAGGAGTGTCTATGATGGCGGGAGGCAATTCCCATCTAAGCAACAGCTCTGGGAGGGTATTCTGTCCTCATGAAAAACAACTGAAGCAGAAACCATCCAAAAACTGACAAATTCAATGGATGAGAGAGTTCAAAAGCTCCTTTCGAACAAGGGGTCCTATGTGCAAATGTAACATCACCTAGAATAAAGTTTTGTCTTGAAAACTGTTTGATTTCAGTTTATAATAACCTGCTAATGCTTATAATTTGACTAATGACTATTTTTTGTTCTTAATAAAAATGAAAAGGTTGAAAACTCTGCTGTGCATAATCATTTAGAACATGCATTTTGAGTTGTTTTTTTTAATATAGTGTTATCATAGGCAGTTTGTTCAAAAAACTTTCAATTATACTTGAAAAGTTGATGACTGGAAAATTACAATGACTGCAACTCATACAGGTCATTTTGGAAAATGTGAGAAAATATTATTTGCGCAATAATTTGGAACACAGTGTATATATAGTTATGAGCCTAACAAACAATGCAAAATACTTTCTTAATAGTGTTTCTATTATTCTAGTAAGAATAATGTCACACCGTGTGGTACGGCCACTAGTGGTTTTCTGAGGAGGCAAACTGCCTCCTGGAAGTCCACCATAGGCTTATATTTTTCCCACCATGTAATACTGCTCCATCCAAAAGGACTTTTCTCATCCAATTAGACTTTTAAGCACTAATCTGGAGAATCTGATGGAAGTCTATTGGGGAATTACCAGGAGGCATTTTGCCACCTTGGAAAACCTCAAGCAGCTGCTTCACCTTATGTGACATTACCCTAAAGGATTTTTGGATGAATCAAGCAGGAAAATAGAAATAGGATATTGATAACAGCCTTTAACTAGAGAAAGCACAGTCATTAATGAAACAGTCTATGCCACAATGACTGTAAAGCTACTGGAATCAATATAAATATGGCAATGTTCATTTCACAACTGACTTT
The DNA here is from genome assembly GCA_019650415.1 of Pipa parva. Lineage (NCBI taxonomy): Eukaryota > Metazoa > Chordata > Amphibia > Anura > Pipidae > Pipa > Pipa parva. The sequence goes on along the minus strand of WMED01015141.1, from coordinate 2,138 downwards.
ATTAACCAAAAAATATGTATAATCAAAGTGGATTTTTTTTTTTTATCCTGCTTACAAAAAAAAGAAAAAAAATCGGACATGAAATTCATTTCTTCTGTTGTTTGACAAAAGACGCTTTTGTCACTCACTCGATTTAATAAAGTGCAAAAAAATTTTAATTCTGTAGAAAGGTTTCCCAAATTGTGAAAAAAAAATAAACTAAATGCAAGATTATTTATTTTAAAAAAATCTTCAAAGCTGCTCTAGACTGTTTTGTTATGCATTTTCCTAAATCTCCTTTCATGTTTTTCCAAATAAGGTTCACAACCAGTTAGTGGCCCAAGAGACACATCTGGTCCCATCATTTTATCTCAGTTTACAGACATAAATGCTTTTCCAGACTGTTCTACCACAAAGTTTCTTCTATTTACTCTCTGGAGACAAAACGTAAGTTTTTTTCTGTGTGGGAATTGTTTCGGAGACAGCCATTTAAGAAGCCCTTATTCAGGGGTCAATGCTTTAACTTAGTGCATTTAATATATGATTTGGGGCTTGGGAAATGCGGACTTGACATAATTATGTTAGAATACACCGGACATCTTATGAGATACATGCTACAGTTCTAAGACTGACCATCTTTTCCTTAATTTCAACTTGTCCACTTATGTCTGTAGGTGAAGATATATAATGTATAGTAACACTAGAGCATCTGGCTGTATATCCAGTTCCATTATTACATTGTAAGACAGTTTATCAGCTGTACTATAGGAAACTTTGCTTTGTGTGTAGCTATGATGGTTTGCCAATCCAACCAAATGCTATTCCTTCTTGCTATTCCTCCTTTTTGAATCTCGAATGATCAACTTTTTTTTCTTTATAGCAATTTGCAAATCAAAGTGATTTCTCCCATTCTCCTGTCATCCCTATCTATTTATGTCCTGTTTTCTGCACCCTTGGCCCAACCAAATCTACCATTGGAACCAACTACTTTGTTAAAATCTGGAATTCTTCCCATCTCCCATGTACCCATCTCATTTCAATCAAGCCTGGAAGTAAACCACAGGAGCATGGTCTAACTGCCATCACATGAAAGCTATCCGTCACATGAAAGCTATCCATCACATTTATTTAGTGTTTCAAGATTGCACAACAAAATCTCCAGCACTTCCAAAATTAAAAACAGCGTGGTTTATTTTGACAAAGTAAAACAGGATTCAAGTCATCCAAAATCACTTAAAAACATAAATAGCGCCTCCTAATGCGTTTCGCACCGGTATGATTAAGCGCTACCGGCGCGAAACGTATTAGGAAGCACAATTTATGTTTTTAAGCAATTTTGGATGACTTGAATCCTGTTTTACTATGTCAAAATAAACAACACTGTTTTTAATTTTGGGAGTGCTGGAGATTTTGTTGTGCATACTTCCAGGACTGGGTCTATCCTCCTTGGCACCCCATTGGATTTCACAGGCTTTTGACTGTTTGCTGCGGATTGTGGGGATTGAGCGGTCCTAAATTTTGTTGCTTAAGTGTTTCAAGATTGTTATTAAAGTAATCCGTCTTTAAGCAGTTGCTGCGATTATAATCTATATAAAATTACAATGTTTTTTGCCTCCAAATTTATGTTTTATTCATGGAATTTCACAGGTATTACATCATTATAGTAGGTTATGCTTGATTGCTTACAATAGAAATTATTTGGTGCTTCATCCCTAAGTAAACCAACTGAAAGCACTGTGTGTAATTGAATACTGACTGCACAATTCCTACATTTTGTTATAGGTATTCTCACTGATGGTAAAGGCAGTATCGTCTTACATTTCATAACCAGTGAATGTATTATAAAGCAAAGGAGTCTATTCAGATGTATTCCTCAGATGAGTCTTCAATTGCACTGGGTCTTCATGCACTCACTTAGCCACTACCTGACAGCATCCCAAAATTCTATCCCCACTGTACTCCTAAGATAATGAATGAAGTTTTCTACTCTGCCTTTCCTCTACCAGTACTTTCCATTGAACCATCCCCTGACAGAATGTTCATTTCTCTGATAACTGCAAAGGTGGATTCTGGCAGAAGGTGCCACAATATGAACATACAGGGGGTTATTCATCAAAGTCCGAATAGTCACGTTATGGTGCGAATTCGCGTCTATTCTC
>WMED01015140.1:0-13758 GCA_019650415.1 Pipa parva | reverse complement strand
GCTTTGTCTTGTCCTTTATCTATGACCATGGTATCATAGGCAGCTTTGTCTTGTTCTTTACATATGACCATGGTATCATAGGCATCTTAGTCTTGTTCTTTATCTGTGACCATGGTATCATAGGCAGCTTTGTCTTGTTCTTTATCTATGACCATGGTATCATAGGCAGCTTTGTTTTGTCCTTTATCTATGACCATGGTATCATAGGCAGATTTTTCTAGTCCTTTGAACAGCAAGAAACAGAACTACACACACACAAATGTTTGTAGTGTTTAACCCCCTTTCATGGACCATTGGTGTAGGGCAAGAAACAAAAATGTTTTAGAGGTAGTTGAGATGTCCCTTCATCATTTAATACCGCCATCCAACTCAGAACTTTGACTACTGTCAAAGTAATGTGGAGAAGGTGTGCATTCTAGTCCTTTATTTTTGTCTAGTCATTTATGTATGACCAAGGCTAGCACAGTATAAGAAGCCTTAAATTTGTATAAATTTGTGTGGAAGTGACTATCTCAGCTCAGATTCACTATAGACCAGTTGTTGCCCTAAAACTACCTACATAACTACATGTTCCTAAGAAGTTTAGCAAAAGCCCTTTAGAATATGAAGCACAATAACTGTGACAATACAAACAGGATAATAAAAATAGTATGTAAAGACAAGGAAGTATAGGTGATACCTTTTATTGGCTAACGGAATAGATGGTTAATGCAAGCTTTCAAGGCTCCTAAGGCCTCTTCATCAGGCAATAATATGTGTATTACTGAGGAGGAAACGAGTGATTATAAGACCATAAAGATCATATCGACCTGCTTGATTGATTTTGTCACTATTCACCATATTATTGCCATCATTAGAAGCAGCAAAAGGAGATAGGCTGTATTGTTCTTATAATGGTATAAGTTAAAGGAAGTCAGTGCCTCTTCCCCACTCACCTGCTTTCTATAAGATGTTTGTGCCTATAGGCTGCTTAGACCAGACCTGAGCATTACACGGCTCACGGGACACGTCCGACCCTCTAACTATCTTTGATCGGCCCACGTGAGCATGCAAAAATGGAGGGGCGTGGCCAATTGCCATAGGTGCTGGCAAGTTAAGCATAATACTCTGGCCCTTTAACACCTTTCCATTTTCTCATGTGTCCCCATGAGAAAATTAATTGCCCACCCCTGACTTAGACCCTTGAGAGTGTCATAGACAGGGGATTAAGGGATACATCAGGCAATCATGAAGAGGCCTTAGGAGCCTCGAAAGCTTGCATTTACCATCTATTTCATTAGCCAATAAAAGGTATCAGCTATACTCTCTTGTCTTTGCTTAACATTGGGAACCAGACATTTTTTATTTCACTTTATTTGAAAACATGATTCACACAGGTAAAATTTCCAAAGTAACAAACATCCAGACTGCATTACTATTCCATGAGCACACATGATGAAGGGTTTCAACCCAGAACCATAGTGTGTATTTGTTGCCCTAAATGGAATTCTTCCTTTGATATAGTGATGAAGCCTGGACTTTCGTTACTTTGTAAATTTGCCTGCAACTCCTGACTGAAGGTTTGTCTGATATTGCTTCCAGATTCTGCAGATTATTGGATAGTGCCAGGGTTATATAGGAAGTCATCACACAAATAAAACACTTCAGTTCCCTGCGTAATTATTTGTACATAGAGGTGTTGTCACTTAGTGGGTGTGGCCTTAGTCACCAAGCATTCTGTGTTTAGAAGTTTCTGAAATATAAACCCTACACTGCCATTTCACAGGTATGTCACAAAAATATTTTCCCATGATCTTTTACAAAGTCTAACATTGTTTCAGCACTATCTTACACTTTCTTAGGAAACACATAGTAAGTACACATCAAGCTACCATTATACAGGTCCTAGTTTTATTTTTTGGAGACTGTTGTGAAACTTGGTAATAGTTTTTACTGTTTTGTTGTTAATTATCTGTAGTGCTTTGTTGCAGGTGTTGTCTTGTTTGTAATGAATGAAATATGCAGATGTCCCTTCAGATCTTGCTTGGATGCTTTGTTCAACCCTTGTCTATGCTAATTTTTCTAAGTCACAGAGTGCTTTTGATTCATCTCTTTTAGACTTGTTTCCCAGTGGTATGTACCTGTATAACAAACCCTTCAGATTATTTTTTTGTGTTCCTACAAGACTAACATATACCTGAGTTTCTCATATGCGGGGATATTTTCATAAATACATTTCTTTAGAGTAATCTCAAATGAGTTTATGATTATTGTATGTCTCTGTCAACCACACATCCAGAAAATATATTTAAAGTCAATCTGTCATCAACAAACTTTATAAGGATTGTTTTACAGTATACAAAAGCTTCTTTTAATAATAATATTACTACATTACAATAATATTACATTAGCTGCTGAAAAGGAATATAAAACACAAGCCAGTGTCTGTTTAATTACTGCTACAAATATCTGAAAGATCTCATAGTCTTTATTTTTTAAAGCATGGACACCACAAAGGTCCTCATTAACTAAAAGGGAATTCACCTGTCAAATTCATCTTGCTACAAAGTGAGTCACATCGCCAAAATAGACACAAATTCACTTCTCAGGATTGGTTAAGTGGAGGATACACTTGTCGAACATTGTCAGATGAACACTGTCAGGTGCATAGTGTGGAGTAGTCAGTTAGACAGAAGTAGGATGAGAAGCAGAGTAAGGTGAATTTGACAAGTGAAGGGCAGTATTGTCAGTCTCACACTGTCCCACTAACTGTGAATTTATGAGATTTGTGAGATATGTATTTTTAGCCCTGTCATCAATCCCCTAATTTGCCAGTCTGAAGCAGCGAAGTCAAACAGGTGAATTTGGAACCATTCACCTAGTTGCATTAGCACCTTTGCAACACTCCACAGCTTAGTCAATAGTAGAAGAACCTGTGCAACTGCACGCAAAATGATGCAAAGAACTCTGTAAGATTGCAACTATCGTAGTCACCTAAATTGGACCCGTATTCAACACTTTGCAGAGTTTGCACAATAAGTGAACATGGGGAAGTGGAGAATAGATGCGAAATCATAGCTCTACGCGACTATTCAGACTTTAGTCAATGAGGCCTAAAATGTTAAAATCTTCACATGGAGTTGCTGGTCCTGATAAGTCCATTGCTTAGCATAATGTGGCCAGAATTCAGATGTTTAGTTAGTGGAAGATCTGTTGAGTGGAAAGGCCACAGCATGAACATGAATGTATTTCAGATAACTAAGATCAAACCAACCAAATTTTAATTGATCATTATATTTTAAAAAAGCAATGATATTATAAAGGTTTATTACACCCAATTGTAGACGAGGTCCTTTTACTCTGTAATGTTAGAACATTGTTCTACTTATATCAGGAACATAAGGTTGTATAAATAGGACATACTGTGCCCCACATTATCTCACCATCATCAGCCTGCAGAGTAGATATGCCATATTATTTGATGCATATCCTCATGCTTTCCACTATATCATTATTCCATTCATGTGAATCAGTAGGAACTAGGATTTTCTGCTGAAAAAATGTTTCCAATACTCCCAACCAGTTAATATGTAAAAATAGTATCCCCTTATTTTCCCACCTTATCTCACTGCTAGCAACATTTCTTGTGTCCTGTTAAAAACATGGACCTGGGAAAGCTTGCTAGCTGCCATATTGTAAGGAGCTGTATATGGGTCATTGATCAACAACAATTGTTGTTAACCATTGTTGGCTCTTTCTTAACACTAAGCTATTTTCTGTTGGTATTTATGTATAATTTTATTTATGAAGTGCCATTAAGTTATACAGTTATAGTATATACAGTTACAGTTATACAGTTCAGCAATGCAAATATAGTACAGATAAGGGAAAATGCTTTACCTAATACAAGTGCAGTAAATTACAAAAAAAAAAAAAAAATATCATGAAGATATATCACTTTTAGTGCCAGGCCATGAATGAAACAAGACGATGGAGGTCCCTGCCCTGTAGAGCTTACAATCTAAATGGGAGGAAGACTTACATACACAGATAGAAATGTAGTAACAAAGTGCTAGATCACTGGTCTATAAATACCAATAATAAGCATAAATCACTACCTAAGGATAAAATATAATTTATAAAAAAAAAAAAAAATCAGTGTTTAGTGCTCCATAAGGTAGGATTTCAGCTTAGTTTTGAAAGTGCAGAGGAAATGTTCCTGGTAGAGATAAAGAGGAATAGAATTCCAGATATAAGGGCAGAAAGGGTTTATGACAAGAAAGGGCAATGTTGGTTTGTTTACATGCAAAACTGATTGCTTTGAGAGGAATATATGGGCACATGACAGAGGAAATGTAGGGAGGGGGAACAGGGTGAAGTGCCTTAAATCTCCAAAGGACGACATTGTAAATAATGCATTTTTAAACAGGGAGCCATGGATCAGAGAGAGGTTGGAAGAAAGGCTGAATGAATCAATTCTGTTTAAGGGAGATTTTTATTTGAGATGGTGCTGGGCCCATCCAATAGGAGAGAGTGCCTGGAGACAGAGATTTGAGTCTGGATATATGTAGAGGACTCTATAACATTCATCTGTCTGTCTGCCTGTTCATCCATCCATCTGTCTGTCTGCCTAGCTATCTTAAAATCCAGAGTCTAGGCAATTTAGATAACATAACATGCAATTTCATACAAGAACTGAATTTAATTTAGCCTGCCAGCAGTGAAATCTAATTTGTTTGTATAGTCTGTAACATGAGTTTGATAAAACGCATCTTGATTAGGAAACCTAACAAAGTCATGCTCTTTCATAGAACATCATTTTAGCCAGAGGCTTGCTCATTTATCCAAAAGGTTCAATGGGGGATTCAACAGCCTACTTTTATATTTCTTTTTTTTTTTAACCAAGTACCAAAAAATGCTTAATTTCAACCATTTTCTGAAAAAAAAATTAGGATGAAAAAAAGCTATTAAGCTTGGAAATGTGAGTTTATAGACAGTGTTCATAAATCACATAATGGATATTAAAAGAGAGAGGCATAATACGTTAAATCACTAGAATTGTATGCAAGGCTAAAATAGCCTCTCAAATTAAATACCTTCCAAATTCTATATTGTAGATACTAGTAAATCAATCTCATTTTATTAGGCTGCAAAGAAAGGTATAACTTGGATGAGTGCTTTTAATTTACCTACAAAATTCAGAATGCCCTGCACATTTCAATTGGTACTTCATCTACTTTGCTGCCAGATGGACTGGGAGTGTTTTGGTTTAGGATACTGTGAAGGTAGCTCTCTAAGCAAATCTGAAACATACCCTTAGGGCAAAGGAGCATGTGGGACCAATACATCAAGAACGGCAAAGAGCTGTCTTATCACAATTACACATCTATGAGTTTTATACAGTATGATATTCATGTTTTCAGCATTATTGGCCTACAGAGAAATTTCCATTCAAAGTTAACTCTTTAAAATATACCTACATTCTGGACTGCTATTAGAAACCTATGTTTCTTGATTGTAACCAGTCCACTTAAAATATTTCAGGTCCCCATCAACAGGGGCACAAACATGAAAGAACAGGCACTAGTGAAAAATTGCAACAAAGCCCCTGGTGTTGACTCACAAAAATTACCTGGAATCAAAGAGTGCCAGGGGACCCTACTGCAGAAGAGCAGATGAACCCTCTGGTGGTACTGGTCTGTTTATATCTGAGACCATTGTGAACCCTATAGATACTCTTTCTCATTGCTAATTAATTTACTCTGAGTGACCAAAACAATGGGGAGACCATCCTGGATATTGATTGACCAGGTAATGAATCCTGTTAAGCTCATTATTGCTCAGTGTTTTCATCTGTTCAGTCCATATCTGCCATTGTAGATGTAGAGGAGGAGATAGACTAATGAAGATTAGTTAGGCTTACAGGCCACTGAAATTGTGTCTGTGAGGTAGCACAGGCAGGGGAAAAAGATACTTATTTTAAATGGGGAAGAACACTGAATTGAACAGCATAAGAACTGCTGTTTTTTCCCCTCTACTTCGTATACCAAAGCCTAGACTGTGCACCAGATGCTTTACAATAAACAAGGCTTGCACTTCACACATGAGTACTGTAGTATTATATGATACTTTATATGAACTAACAGTTAATTGTATAAGACAAGATTTCGAGAAGAAGGGAGAATATCTCTGGAAAGCTTGTCTTATACAATGAACTGTTAGTCCATTTAAAGTATCATATAATACCACAGTACTCATCTTTTACTATTTATCTGGACTAATACGGCTTAAACCATTTTTGTGCAAGTTTATAAAATACTGTTTAAATTACATTCAATTGATTTTAGTCATTCTGGATGTGTAAATAGCCCACAATGAGCCCAGGTAACCCAATGGCATCAAGGTGTCGTGGCCAAACATTACTCCTGAGCTGACATACAGTACAGTGTTTTGTCTATTGTTATGTTTGCCCAAAGTTACACAGAATTTTCCATGGCTGACCCAGAGCCTGGTCTGTTGAAACAAAAAGGGTGCTTCTTGCAAAAATACATTCTTTATGGCTGGATCTGGAGCTATTTAATAAAAGCATTTTTTGTTTTTTTTTTAGAAATAGATAGCAGTTTGCACTACTTTTATACATTCAGGCTTCTCACCAACAGTGATAAGCAATATTGATGAGTTCAGTGTACAACTTCCAATCCAGGCTTCAAACTCAAACATAGCACCAATATGTATATATGTAATAGTTGTAAACAGGTGAATGGAAGGGTCATGGATGGGGTATATGTGCCACTAAGGTTTATTATGGCAGTGGCATACATCCCAGTGAAATCTGGCTTGGCAGTATGAGATTGCCTAAGTTGTTTTTTAAAGTGGATTTTGAGACTGGGATGTAGGAGTGGCTGAAGAGCTTGGGAGGGAAGGTCACTCCTATACTCCATCCTGGGGTTTCCCTCTGGCCAAAAAAATGCTCAGCTTGGTTGTCTTATGAGAAAAAGGAACCAGAGTTCTGGAGGGGGATGAAGTTGTTTACAAGCAGAAAAAAGATCTGGTGAACCAAATAGCTGCGGTGTGGGTGAAATCCCTCCTGTTATATTTATCAGTGACTGAATGGTTTTGGTTTAAATAAGCCTGTTTGTTGTGATATGCAATATTTTGATGAAGAAAGACTATTTATTGTATATGCTGTATAAGCTGAAGAAAAGCCGGTTTAAGTTGAGCTGAGGTAAAACTGTGTGAATCATTTCTGTTCTTTACACCAGTGGAAATGAATAATCTGGACTGAAATTTGTGTTTTAATTTTGGCCAAGTGAGTCTGTTTTTTTTTTATGTAGCCCACAGATCCCAGTCCACATATCCCAGTCCACAGATCTCAGTCCATAGATCTCAGTCCATAGATCCCAGTCCACAGATCCCAGTCCACAGATCCCAGTCCACAGATCCCAGTCCACAGATCCCAGTCCACATACTATATTGATGGTCAGATAGTTTCCACATTTCTTTGTGAAACAGTAAAAAAAAAAAAAAATTTAAAAATATTGCAAAACTTAGAATGAAGTAAATATATATTATATATGGGAATGCAAGAAGAGGAATTAGCAAATGAAAAAATGGATTCCAAAACGCATCAATAAAAAAGTGCATTACAGGTAATTCTACATTAATTTACATGATTTTTCTATGCCATACTCATCATGAATTCACCATATTGCAGAGTTAGCTGAATACCCAAATATGATGAAGTTTGGAAAGAATGCGAGTTTAGACTTTTATGTGACTTTTATGAATAAGGCCCTATTAAAGTGTCTTCACCCTAATGTGATATAACCTGGTAAATAGTTCTTTGGGTCAAAGGGGAGCAATAAGCATGTGCAGACTGGATTGCCACTAACCTAATGCGATATTTGAGATTTTGTTTTGCAACATACAAACATGATTCCCCAATAATGTTCTTGACAATAGTTTATTTAACATCCTCTACACCTTAGTAAAGGTTTAAATATTGAGAAGTTCCCTTTTTTCTGCTTCTCCCTATTCCTTATGAAGCAGTGTTTGATTTTTTTAACCGATCAGTTGTACAAGTCTCATTAGTATTCACTGATCCAATATATGCTGCCTTTCCACGGTTTCATTTCCTCTAAAACCATCTGTTAACCATACTCTGATTTTAACAGATGATCTGCCATCTGGGATTTCATCACTACCTATTGGTCTTTAAACTGTCTAGATACATATTTCTACTATAATTGAGTAAAAGAGGTGAACTCTGTTTGATAACAATTCTTCAACACAATAATAACTCTAATTAGAGATGTGCTCTCATCCCTGTGTTTTTTGTTTTGGTGCTAACTTTATCTCTCTGTTTTTGTTTGGCTTAGACTTTGATTTGTTTGGTTTAGGCTGGTCCAGATTTGGTACTGATTTCTGACTTGATATCTATGAATAAATGCAACACTGACATGTTTTTCTGCCCTTGGCAAGATAAATCATAATATTTTAGGTCATTTGAATGTCTCTATAGGTAGGTTCATATCACATCCTCATCATTGTCACTCCTCTGTGTACCCTCATCATCCTCATCCCCTCTTTCATCATTATCACTTCACCTATGAGCACCAGTATCTACATCATCCCTCACAATACATTAATTTTCCCTGGAATCTATTTTTTCACACGAAGAACATTTTTATTAAGATTAACTTATGTGAATGTAACTCTCTACAGCACCCGTGGCACTTAATAATCTTTGCTACAATTACAAGTCATCTTTGGCGAAACATGAGTTGATCATTTTTTTCCAACATCCCACTGCTTTCTTTTTTGCTTAAGTCATTTGAACGCTATTTTCTCCACGATTGTAACTCCTACTAGGTTGTTCCCCTGGGAAATTCATACTGCTTGACTGGAGCATCAAACCCAATTTGAACCTTATTTAATAAGGCAAACTGGAATTTAAAGGTTGAGAAATATATAAAACTGTCTGATTTCCAAGATTTGTTAAAGCAACTGCACAAGGTGATTGAAGGGTTTCAGCACCTACCTGAACAACTTGACTTCAAGAATCAAGAAATCTAAACAATTTAAAACAAAGTACCTACTTGTCTTCAAAAAACAAGTTTAAAAAGGTGAAAGTCTTAAGGGTAAATCATCATAGTGCGAAGTGAGCTCCAGATCCTTCGCATCACTTTGCACACACTGTTATGCGCTCGCTGATGTCCTGAATGCAGACAACAGTGAACGTTTTAAAGGGATTCCAGTCTCGACGAGACAACTCGAGTCACCTCGCCGAGACTGGAATCCCTTTAAAGCATTCGCTGATGTCTGCGTTCAGGACATCAGCAAACGCATAACAGTCTGTGTGAAGTGAGACGAAGGATCTGCACCACACGTTGCACTTTGGTGAATTACCCGCTTAGTCCTAAGAATGAAAGCAATGTGCATGCTCTATTTCCACCAAAACTGTGTCTTTGTTGCCCTGCAATATCCTCACATGAAAAAAATGTACTTTACATGTTTAGAAATATGTAAAAATTAACAGATGTCTAATGCTGGCTAAAGATACTGTAGATGTGTGCATTACATTTTAAAGGGGTTCACCACCTTTCTAAACAACTTGGGATATAAATACTTGTCTAATTCTATATCTAATATCTATAATTTCAGTTTCACTTTGTACAAATATCAGTATAAGGACTCTAATCTTTGTATTTGTCACTTACTTTGTTGTCTGCTGGATATCTTTAAAAAATGTACCATGTACCAACTGATTCCTTCTTTAAATTTGAACAAAACTTCCTATCAGCACTCTAAAGGGAGTAATTCAGGATAGTGCGAAATGAGGTGCGGAGTCCTCACCTCACTTTGCACTATCCTGAATTACCCCCTAAGAATTGAAAAGCTAACAAAGCTACTTGCTTTAGTCAGAATTAACATTTGTTATACAATGTCTACAGTTGCCTTTAGTGTTCTCTGTCTTTTCATTGTTTGACCAAATGATCACTCTCTACAAGCATCCACCTGTCTATTTAAAGGAGCAAAATAAACAGAACTGTTGTTAAAACAAAGCAAAGAAATAATGGCTTGTATTGGAAATGTGTCATGCTTGTTCTTTAAATGACCTAAACTCATCTCTTCTTGTATCTCAATTAAACGTATGAAATTGCATAAAATGAATTTCATTTGTTTTTCTTCTCCTGCATTAAAGGAGAATTTGCAGTCAGCCTACCTGCCAGTGCAATGGGAGATAATGGACTTTCCATAATTAGACACCCTTCCCTGTCCTATTAGTTTTTAAGGTCAAAAGGGTAAAATGAAAATGACCTTTAATTATACCCTTTAGTAACCCAAAAATCCATTTGGCAGTGTATATATTTGTTTGTACTCATCCCCTGTTTATTTTATTTATGTTGACAATGCTTGTGAGTGTGTTTTGCCTTTTAAGATACATTTTCAGGGCTTTCTTTCTAATCTCCAATGATTCTGTTTAATTTTCCCAGTCTGTGAATAGGAAGTCTAGGAATATTAAAGCAAATGAGTTTAAAGAAAGGTATTGCTATTTGTTGTTGTTTTTTTAATTGCACTGGGAGTAAAGGGTAAAAAGAAAGAAAGAGTCCTGCAATACAATAATTGCATATCATGTTTTCCATTAGACGATGACATTCAAGTTTTATTAGATTAGCAGACATAATGAGAGAGACTGGAATAATCTCAGTGTTAATCCCAAAAGTCCAATATAATAGTTGCATTTATTGAATGAATTTAGTTATTATGATATGACATTGTCCTGTAATATAAGGTCCTCCTTGAGACCTTTTAATTTCATCATCTTGCATTCAGTATTTTGTGTAGTGCCCTGTCAACCTTATTATTTCTGTGCAATGACTGTATAACCTTTTTTGTAGATTCAGACTGATCGTTAATTGGATTTAAATGAAGCTGGGTTTTTTTCTCTTTTTATTCAGAAGTTACTGCTCTTCTCTTGCGATCTTAAAGGAGAACTAAAGCCTAATATATGCTTGGGCTAGGATGTTCATCGTGATGCAAAAAGATTGAACACGCCAAAGTGTACAATATCCCTATGAGACTAGAGATTCATTTCCATGAAGGAGTCAGCTCCACAGATTCATATTTTTCTATACTAAATGGGATGCACATGCTTAGTGTGTCTGGTCTCCTGTAGGTGTGCACTGATTGTTGCTACTTCATACATATTACTGTCTTCACTTAATGCTTTATGGCTTTATACATGCCATCGCTGCGGCTGATCGTTCACATGGCGGCCAGGTGAGTTAATCAACTTTTTGCTATTTAAACCTTGTTTAGGAACCGGCACCTCACTTATGATTAAGCGCTCTGGTGCGAAACGCGTCAAGGGGTGCCTATATGCTATTCTGTTTTTAATTGCTTTTGATTTTCCTATGGGTACTTTTTAACGCAACCTGGATTAAACTTTTTTTTGGTTTTAATCGTGAGAGTGCACTATTCCTCTTTCTTTGCACTGATTAGTGACTGAGGCAAAATAGTCTGATTACTGACTAAGGATTTGTCTACCAATTAAATCAAGCATCATAGTCAAATAAAATAGGAAATAATAAATTTTCTTGAAATCAAAAAGATGAACCTCTATCTGCATTTGTTTTTTTTTTTTTTTGCCATCATTTAGAAACAAATACTTTTAGTAACCTAAGTGATACAGAGCTGCTTATAGAATGGCTTAGATGCATACTAAAGTCTTTACTGAATTCTCTGCAGCCCTACAGGGCACAGCTGAACTAATTTATTATCAGTCTTATCAGTCTTGCAATATGGATACTTTAGAGATGTTTGCTGTTAATGTTTTAGGTAGAGTTGACCAAACATCTATTTTAGCTGCGTGATAATCATTTCATCTTAAAACCAAATGGCTACAACATGAACAGGAAATAATTGTTATGAATGAATAATCAGTTGAACATATGCATACATATCATAGTGCCAACATTGCCCTTTAAAAAAGAGGCTATATATGTAATGTGATTTTGAATAGATTACAGTACAAACTTGCACACTGCAATTTCATATTTCCCCCTTTGGCATGTATGATATGGGAAGGTTATTTTATAGGTGTTAAAAGATATTGAAGAGATTGGATTCAATCAGAAACTGATGGTGGATATTTATAGTAGATAAAGTAGTTTAAAGCTCCATCTCATACCTATAGAATAAGCTAACCATATCATCCCTTTAAATAAGGGTACTTGGGTATTGCATTCTAGCTATGTTTTGTAATCTTCATTGCACTGCAGCAAGCATTCCTTAATTGCACCTTGTTAAAGGTACACACACATGCACGATTGTATTTTGCATTATGTCTGTTCAATCAGATAAAGGTGCACTGAACATTCTATTCACACTGAAATATAATATTGCATTAAGCCTTATTAAAAATGGTTTTTAAATGTACAGTAAGTAAATAACTTTCTTTTTTTTTTTTTGCAAGGATAGATAACACACCATAAACTTATTTTACTCCCATTAATTCAGAGGGTTTAGCAACCCTTTAATACATAAATGAATAGCAAGATAGGTGCTGGATATAAAAAGTTTGGACGAGAGAGTTAAATTGGCTAATGCTGTATGTGGTCCAGCTAGCTCAACTAACAAGGGGCCATCCATCTGCACTTATGCTTCTGAATACTGACCAGTGTAACTGGTGTCCTGCTAGTCACTGAGTGGACCTGCAAAGATAAAAGCTTGGGTACAGCACTGCTAATGTTCATTTAGGTTCCAAGAATTCCTGGAGAATATTGTGAACTCCCAGGCTGAAGGAACCCCACTCAATCAACCAACAGAGCCTTGCCTAGGGAAATCTATCTTGGGACCTTGTAATGTGCAAGATTACAGTACACACGTACCAGTGGAAAATATAACCACCTGTCAAAAATTGTACAAATTCAACATTATGGTGTATTCATGTGAAATAACACAAGTGGTATATAAAATATATATTTGTGATGGGGATAGGTAGTTGGATCACTGTCTTATCTGTATACCTGCATTCCTGTCACAATACATATATATATATATATATATCAAAGTATCAATGTCCTACTTCTTGAAATATCTTGTTTGAAATAATAAATGGATTGTGATTGTGTTAGTTTAATTTTGGCATATGGATAACAAGTGAGCAATCAGCATGTATGCACATGAGGTGGATTAATTAATACAACCCTCAAATAGCCTCAGTGCAGCTGTCCTGCCGTTTCCAAAATATAATTCAAATATATTCTGAAAGTCTGTAGTCTGGGAGTTATTTCCAAATGCTTGTGAATGCACTAGGGATTGTGCCTCACCAATACAGCGTATGCCAAAGATCAGGAGGAATGCCAAAATGTTTTGTTAATAATAAACATAATTATCAGAATAACATTGGCCAATTACAATGATCTGATTTCAGAAGAGTTAAGGTCTCTTTAATTGTTTAAATAAATACTCTGTGGATGGATAGGAAAACAAAAAGGCTTTTTCCTTCCTGAACTTCCTCCAACTCTTTTCTTTTGTTAGGGTGAATGTAGGTGTAGCTACACATGCGTTCAGTCCATAAGTTGTACAAATGGAACTGCCTTCTGGGTAATTTCTCCAAAAAAAAAAAACAGAATGAAAAGAAAAAAATGTTTAGGGTCAGGAAGGGAAACAAGAGCAAAGGATTTCTGATGAAATTAGATTCTTTTCCATAAGAAAAGAGGAGCCATCACAACCAGTGACAGAAACGTCCTTCTGATTTGGTTTTGATTCTGT
>WMED01015139.1:0-13758 GCA_019650415.1 Pipa parva | reverse complement strand
ACCCATGCCCTGCTTTCCAGCATATACCCATGCCCTGCTTTCCAGCATATACCCACGCCCTGCTTTCCAGCATATACCCGCACCCTGCTTTCCAGCATATACCCGCACCCTGCTTTCCAGCATATACCCATGCCCTGTGTTTGTCTGAACTCCAGCCTCTTCTGTTTAGATATGTCTGGCACCCTACCACATCTGAATATCTGGAGTTTTCCCTGGGTTGGTTTGCCACATGTGATAAATATTATTTCAATTAATTTCAACAAACTGTTTCCTTGGATTTTGTTCAACCTTTTTTTTTTATGCTTAGTTTCATATAATGATTTTAGATAACATTTTGTAAATATGTATTAACTATTTTAGGATCATTTTGCTCATTTTTATTATTAGAAAAGAATCCTAGGATAGTTTCCCATCACTGCCAGAATGATCATGGAAGGATCTCTTCCATAATGCATTAAATAGTGAAAAAGAGATAGAAGTAGATGTATGAAGGTGGTGTAAGCGAGTTTGAGGTTTTTAAGTTATATAGTAACAATGTTTTCAGAGTTGAATTGAAACTGGTCATAGAGATCACATTCGGTAAAAAATGATCCTAATAAATTATGGTGTCGATCAGATAAATGCAAATACATTTCATCAGGGTAAAACAATGGTGATGCTACTATTTGCAAAAAATAGTATTTTTGAAAGGTTTGGCAATGCTAGCACAGTAGAAATATGAACAGAGGAAGCTCCATGTCTTTCAGATACAAGCATTTCTGTCACAATTATATCACAAGCAAGCCATAAAATCTGATGGTACAGTGACATTTGGCAGGATGGAATTATAGACTGAAATACAACTAGCAGTAAATTCAATTCATATTTTCAGTAACACAAGGCACATAAACAATTGTCAGCCTCAGCTGACACATTCTTTTTAATTTAGCTGCTTCAAGTACTGTAAAGATACAGCCGCATTACACTAAAATGTATCACTAAATTTATCACTATACTAAAATGTATACCAATGTATCAAAGGTTAAATTAAAAATTATCCACAAAATTCACAGATCTATTCATGGACAAACTTATCCTGCAAATTACAGGATCATTTCAGACAAGGGGAACGGTCTCACTCTCTAGGGGCGAAATTTACTAAGGGCGGATTTAGTCCGCCCGAAGTAAATTTCTGACCGCACGTGCGGTATTTTTACCGCACGTGTGGTATTCCGATCGCACGATTGCAATTGCGCTTGGTTTGCAATCGCGAGATCGCAAATCAATCGGAATACCGCACGTGCGGTAAAAATACCGCACGTGCAGTCAGAAATTTACGTCGGGCGATCGTTTCGCCCTTAGTAAATTTTGCCCTAGGAGTATAAGTAACTTTCAAAGTTTGACAAAATATTAATGCACCAAAGCATTTTTATGTCTGTATAATTTTATTTATAAAGCGCCACAAATATACACAGCGCTGTACAATTCACCAATACAAGTGCAATAAAGACAAGGGAAAAGTGCATTAAACAATACAAGTAAAATATCACAAGGATACATCAAAATAAGTGCTAGGTTGTGATTGACACAAGAGGTTGGAGGTCCCTGCCCCATGGAGCTTACAATCTATGTATTTATTTCTATATTGCCCTTTCAGGGACAACAATTAGAAATAATTTCTGGATATTTAGGGAGATCTGATCACTTTAAAAAATCCTGAAACAAACTGTTCATTTTAGGGAAAATTAGGGATAATGCTCTGTATTGGCAGGACATGTTTGCATTATTGTGAAAAACAATTTTTCTTTTTTACTACAGTTCAAATTCACCTGTCGAATTCGCTTCACTACAATTTGAGCTGCATCGCCAAAATAGTAGCAAATTCACTGCTCACCATTGACTAAGTGGAGAATACACTTGTTGAACAGGTGGACAGTGGTGAATGCTGATAGATGCATAGTGTGTCGGATAAAGTAGGATGAGAAGTCATGCAGAGTTGGGAAGAATTTGATCAGTGAAGGGCAGTGATGTCAGTCTCACCATATCCCACTAACTTTATTCTGTGAATATTCTATCTATATTCATGTCACCTTGTCCCTAGTTCATGTTGTTATTTAGTTGCAGCTGCTATTGTCATTTTAGAATAAATACTGGCCTTATGTAACACTGGAGCCCTGCTATCAACTCCTCAATTCACCACTCTGAAATGTCAAAGTCAAACTGGTGAATTCGGAGCAGTTGACCTAGTCACATTTGCACCACTCTGCATCTTAGTTAATAGTAGAAGTACCAGCGCATGTGCATGCAAAGTGATGCAAAGAGCTCCGTAAGTTTGCAACTCACATAGTCGTCTGGATTGGTCGCATATTCGCCACTTCCCAGAATTTGCTCAATTAAGCAAACATGGTGATGAGGAGAAATGATGTGAATTCACAACAACTCTATGCGACTAGTAGCATCGATTTTTAACTATATTTCTTTTTTTATTCTAAATACTAGTTGTTCAGAAAAGGTGGGGAAACTCTGTAAAGTCCCTTAACATGTGCATTATGCATATTATTATAGAGAAATTGTATTTTCCATAGGAAGGAACTGTAGGAGCACAAATGGAGATATAAAAAGGAAACGCAAGGGAGGAAAAATTCCCCTAAGTGCGATCCATGTAGATAAAGAGAGAAAATATTAACACCACAATCGTGAAAGGAATAATATGGAAAACATGGAGATGACACTATGATGGTATTTCTCACTTTCTTCACATCCAGTGAGTGTGGTACTGCTGAATAGATCGGTTTCTTGCATACTACTGTGACTGGATTCATTTGGATATCTGATGCCAGATTGTTAATCGGTGAAACTCTGCAGATTATTTGTTATACGCTTACTCTAAAGAAGATGTCTGGTGACTGAGCATTCTCACTACTAGTGTGTTAAATACACATGCTTCACATTTATATGGGTGTTTTTCTGCTACCATTTTTCACCTGTACACCTTTTTAATTATTATCCCTTTTTTGGGATTCATGCTATTGGTGGCGTTTACCCTTTACTGTTCGCCTCACATTTATTTGGTAAAGGACTATTGTGGGTTTTTTTCCTGCGCTTTTTCTTTTAGGATTTTTGTAGTTAATCCTTAATACCCTGAGGAGTGTGTGTACCACAAACCATGGGTGAAATATCAGGTGCACCAATTGTGCTTGCACTTACCAGATAAAAGTGCAATTAATAAAATATCAGATAAACATTGATGAGTGTATGCAGGGTGGATATAATATCTTCAAATGATATGTTTCCTCACAATGGGTGCAGAGAAACAAAAAATCCAATAGTGCAATATGTCGGAATGAAACAAATTTGTTAAGTAAAAAATATACTCACAAGAATGAGTCAAATAAAAGCATGTAGGGATATACAGTATATGCTTTTATTTGACTCATTCTTGTGAATAGAAATAAAATGTTGAATCAAAAAAAATATTGATTGAAAAAAAAAAAAAGATCAAAATCTACAGAAACAGCCCAGATCTCATGGGAATAAACTCGAAAAGAAGAAATCGGGTCTTTTCGACTTTTATTAAATTTCGCCTGTGGGAAATTCGACAAATGTACAAGGAAATAAAGAGTAAACAATCTAGAAATGTATTACAGGAATTTTCTCTTTATTTCCTACCCCAGAAGCCATATCTGCTATTGCCACTATAAACCCGAGTCATGTCATCTGTCTAATTAAGCTCATTGGGCAGCAGTTGGAGGAAGTGAAGGAATCCTTGCATTCCACTCTGTCCGATATATCAGTTTTGTACACCAATGTATTTCTTCTTGGAACCAGGACCACAGGCTTGAATGCACATTAGACAGCGATTAATAATACCTCCCTTGATGGGAGTTCCACACTTAAAGGGGAACAATCATTATACAGTGGCTACTATAATAAAAGTAGCCAATAAGACTACACACCAAAAAGGAATTTCTCAATATGTTTACAGATGCAATCTCCAAAAGGCTGGTCAATGACTCAATGTAGTGAGTTCCAAAAATAATAGAGCAGGAATAGCACACTGTGGAACTTTATTTTAGCAATATCATGCAACAGAGTGAATTAAGCACAACATTTCAGAGACGGGGCCCCTTCACCAGATGTTATAAAGGGAACCTCTTGTGGTATTTTACCTGTTGTAATGTGAGATAATACCATAGTAACAGACATAAGCAGGTTTGTGCAGCTTGGTTCTCTATTCTACTTGTAAATTCAATTTAGGTCATAATAATGGCTGTTTAGGAATTTGTTCTAATCATCATTCATAATCATTTACATTCAGTATGCGGGTTACCAAGGTAACCAGTACCCACAATTTTTGTGATCACTACACTGTGATCATATCTTGGATGCAGCATATTCTTTTCTAGAAATTCTTAGAATTAAATGTGTTATATCTTATCTTTTGATTTGTCTGATATTGATACAGCATCATGTGACTAATTTGCATATTGGATCCTAAGCATTCACAACACAGGTTGCTTACCTACCATAGTAGTCATGCAACAAAGGAACTCCTTAGTCTTGTACATGGGCACATTTAGGATGGTAATTCTCATGAATATATAAGAGCTGTATTTATTGCATTACCTTTATTGCTGGAAGAATTGTCTAATTGGAGGCAAACCATATATGGTTTAGTTACACACTCTCCAACATGTCTCCTTTCACTTGATAGATATATAATTGTGGCTCTGGATATATCGTGTATTTTTCAATATGGAATTTTTTTAAATGTTTTTATGTGTACAATGCCTAATAAAAGATTTGTTTTCACATTTTCAGAGTGCATACTATTCCTTTAAGGAAGTACAACACCCGGGTAGACTTACATAACAATGGTCGCACACTACCCAATAGATGGCTACTGTCACGGTTGTGACTTCATTATGGGAATATTGTCATGGTCATGACTTTACTATGGGAATCTTCTGTTTCATAACAATATAATTATAACAACAAGAGAGTGCCTGCAAAAATATATTTTAAAAAATTTGAGAGGATAGAGATAAACAAACGCCAATCAAATCTGTGTCACTGTAGGAACTGTTCCATCTTCACATAACCAGCTGTGACTGACAGTTTGGAAGGGGAGTTACGAACTTTTATTTCTCACAAATGATTAGTATTTCTTTTATATCTATCCTCTTATAATATAGCAGGTACTACACCACAAGAGTTCCGCTTTATAGGTTTGGGGGAGTACTTCAGTAACACCACAGTATCATTACTAAAAAATTTGAAGCAAGATATTATTGTAAAACAACACTATAATAAATATTGCAGTGATATTGTTGATAAATATAAGGTATCACATTGCATTCATCGCTGGTTCATAATTCTTCCCGTGTATATTTTTAATTCTTAGAGAAACAGAAGCAAACACTCTAAACTATAAATTGCATCTAAATTTGTGAATAACAAAATGCCTTTGCATCTAAAATCATTCATTATATCATTGTAACCAGTTCTGCACTTTATTGAAAAAAGTGTTTTTTAAAGTTCATTATTTTAAATAAACTCATTTAAATTTAGATTAACTGACAATGTTAAAACTATGTCAGCTGTATTTGTAATGTCACATTTAGAAACCATTTCTGATTTGTTTCTACAAATAATTACTGTTTTCTGTTTAGAAACAAAAGCTTGTTGGCCAGAAAGTTCCCCAGCTGAACTGCAGATTGTATGTTTTAAGGCATCAATCCATTTAGACTGTGAAATGGTTTGGGAGTTTTTCTCTCGTAGGCAATATGAAAGTGTTATATTATAAGTGATGTTTTTGTTGCACTTTACTCCTCTGTATAGAAAATCAAGTAAGTTTAATGTGCCATTCTTAAAAGTAAAAGAACAGAGCAATCTTATTCACTTAACTCTTAAAATGTCAAGATGCTTTCTTGTTAGCCCAATTGAAAAACACATACATTTGCTTGAAGAGTAGCAATGTATGTGCTTGGCATATTTTTAATCTAAATTTTTTTGGGGGGAGTTTAGCATGGTCCTAGTAAATCAGAATCTTTAATATATATGTTTAATATATTTTTATATAATTGTTAACAAGATTTTACAAATTCTATTCATTTAAACACAATTTATTTATAAAAAAAAAAAAAAAAAGATTTAACTAACAACTTTTAGCCTTAAAGAATTTCAGCAATCCTGATCCATCTCTACATCTTTTTAGTTAACTGTAATGCATCTTGACAACAAACTGAAAGATAATTATTTGGGAAAACCTGAAATATTATTCTGTCATGTCTGTCTTAAAATGATATGTTTGATGCAATTTTATTTTAAAACTGGAAACATTGTAGGAGAAAATTGTTAGGGTTGTTACTCACCTGGGAATGCAATGATCCTGTAGTCACAGATTCCACCACCTCTTTTGCTGCTTTTCAATGTGTGGTTGATGTTTCTGGATGCACCTCCATGGCTACTGCCCATATAATGTGGATTAAGCAGGCTCAATGCTCTGCTGTATTATAAACCATTGAATTCCCTGGTTGCTGAGACCAAATGGAATAATGAGTCCCTAGTGGCTGCTTACTGGCAGAGTCTCTCCGACATACTAAAAGATGATTTGATAGAATGGGATCTTCCTATCCAACTGAAAGATTTATTGCCTTACATATTAAGGTGGCCAATTGCTTTAAAAAGCATCTGGTAGAAAAGAGTAGGTTTGGTTTGGTCCCACTCCACTTGTCTGCATCTGTAGGTCCCAGCTTGTCTACCTCTGCTTCGGAAAAGTCCATGCAGATTGGCGCTACCCACCTAACTGAAGAGGAACATCTCCATTGTAGAGTTGTGGGACTCTACCTTTACTGCGGTGGGAAAGGCCATTTAATGAGGAACTGTCTTGTGAAGGTAAGAAACTCTCGGGCATACGTATGCAGACAGGGAAATTCCAAGGCCAAAATTATCCTTTTACCCTCTCATGTTCACATCAATTCCTGCTTCCTGTAATTATTCTCTCTCCCTCTTCTCCTATTCAGATTAGCATCTTCCTGGACTCTGGGGCCACTGAGAATTTTATGGACATAGCATTCTCCCAAGTAAATGTGTTTTCTATGTTTTTGCTGCTTTCTCCCCTCCTTAGTGTTGGATAAAAACAACTCTCTGGGGATCTGGTTTCTTCATCTATGTGTCTGTTAACTCTTATTTTGGGAAGTGACCATCAAGAGAACATCTCATTCCTCCTTATTGACTATCTTACTATTCCTGTAATATTGGGTTTACCTTGATTGAGACTTCATCATCCTGTTTTGTATTGGCTCAATAATCACAATAATCAAAGTATTTCCTGGTCTCCCAGATGCAAGACTTGCCAGTTGCATTTCTCCTCCAAAGTTACAGAGTTACCAGTGGCCAATGCCTCTCTGTCCCCAGAAGCATTGTTGTCCTTGCCTCTAGAATATCATGCGTTCCCAAATGTATTCTGCAAAAAGGCAGCAGATTCCTTACCTCCCCATCACAGCTATGATTGTCCAATTGAAGTGCTCTCTGACTCTTTTCCTTCTAGAAGAAGAGTTTATTCACTATCAGTTCCTGAGACCAATGCCATGCGAACCTATATACAAGAGAACCTGGCTAAGGGATTCATTAGATCCTCCACCTCTCCCACTGGAGCTGTTTTTTTCTTTGTGGAGAAGAAGGACGGGAGTCTAAGACAATGCATTGATTTTAGAGGTCTTAATAAAATGACAGTCAAAAATACTTACCCCTTACCATTAATCTCTGAGCTATTTGTCTTTCTTAAGGAAGCTACCATCTTTATCAAAATAGATCTTCATGAGCCTTGCACAACCTAATCCATATCAGACAAGGAAATGAATGGAAGACTGCCTTCAATACTCATAAGGGTCACTACGAGTATTTGGTAATGCCATTTGGGCTTTGCAATGCCCCAGCAGTTTTTTGGGAGTATATGCACGACATCTTCCGTGATCTGTTGGAACATTACGTGGTAGTCTACCTTGATGATATCCTGGTCTTTTCAAAGTTAGTCTCTGAACTTATCGTACATGTCAAGGAAGTCCTAAAATGGCTACATACAAACTCTTTATATGTCAAATTTGAGAAATGTGAATTTCTTGTCTCCAGAATTTCTTTCTTAGGATATATAATTTCTTCAGCAGGTTTAGAGATGGATCCAGAAAAAGTGTTATCCATTAAAGTTTGACCTTGTCCTAATATTCCATCCAATGTTTTATTGGATTTGCCAATTATTACTTTCAGTTTGTTAAAGGCTTCTCTTCTATTGTAGCCCCCATTATCACTATAATAAAGGTTCCAAACCAGATGAATGGTCTCCAGATGCCCTCAATTCTTTTTCTTGTCTAAAAGAGCCTTTCATATCTGCTCCTATTCTCTGCCACCTGGATCTTTCTAGAATTTTCAAGGTGGAAGTCGACACCACTGATTACAGAGCTGGGCCAATCCTTTTCACAAGAAGACCCTATTTCTGGCAAGACTCACCCTTGTGCCTATTTCTCTCAATGCTTCTCTCCAGCAGAACAAAATAATTATGTAGGCAACTGTCAATTATTGGCCATTAATGTAGCCATGAATGGCGCCATTATTTAGAAGGTTCTACTTATGCTTTTATAATCTTCACAGATCACAAGAATCTGGAATATTTGAGAATTGCTCAGTGTTTGAATCCATGGAAAGCTAGGCTTGCATTGTTCTTTTTCCATTTTAATTTCGTGATCACTTATATTTCTGGTAGCAAAAATAAGAAAGCTTACACATTATCTAGTTCTTTTGCCCCAGAATCCATTCCTTGTAAGACTGATCCCATCATCCCAGACTTTAGATTTGTTGCTTCTTTGTCTACTTCTCAGCTGGGGAATTGGAGTCTGCTCAAGTCTCTGCACCTAGCGGAACTCCTCTTGGATCTCTTTTTGTACCTCCAGAACACTTCAATATTTTCATGGTTCCAAACAGGCTGGTCATCCTGGTGTCTCTAAAACTTTGGAACTACTTTCCCAAAGTTTATGGTGGGCCTACCATGAACCTTGATACTAGGGATTTCATTGCAGCCTGCAGTGTTTGTGCCCAGTCCAAAAATCCTCATATGGCTCCTCCTGGACTTTTAAATCCTCTACCCATCTCTTCACAGCCTTGGATACATATTGCCTTGGATTTTGAAGTGGAATTACCTCCATCTGATGGGCATACTTGTATTTGGGTAATCACAAACCACTTTAACAAGCTGTCCCACTTTGTCCCACGAAAGATTACTTCTGCTCAAGAACTGGCAAAATTATTTGTCACCAATATCTTCCATTTGCATGGCATTCCATTTGAAATTGTCTCTGATTGTGGTTATCAATTTGTATCACACTTCAGGAGGGCATTCAACAAAGCTTTGGGGGTTGACCTTAATTTCTCCTCTGCATACCACCCCCAGTCTAATGAAAGTTCTGAAATAACTAACTAAAGATTGGAACAGTTCCTTCACTGTTTTATCTTGGGTTTCCAGGACAATCCCTACCATCTACCCGCCTTGTCTGTTGTACCCCCAGTGGAGAATGAATTGCGCTCCTTCATGGTCATCTGGCAGGCAGTCCAAAAAAACTTCTCCCAGGAGGTTAACACTCAAAAGAGGTTAACAAAACCAACAAAAGAGGAAGCGCTAAATGGTGAAAACAATAAAGTCCATTAAAGTCCAAAATAATGTGTGTATAAACAAAATGAAAAATTGCTGCTTCTTTTTGAGAAGGGCGCCAAATCTTCTATTCTCAAGAGAAAAAACAGGAACTATATACTGTATCTGTGAAAGTAAGTGCAAATATAAAGCACTTTTGCTTTTTTATACTCCTGATGAAGTCACGACAAGAGGTGACGAAATGCGTTGAGTAATTCATAAGACAGGTACCTTCTAATCCTATCCATTATTGTTTTACATATGAGTTGTTTTTTTTCATGGCTCTGGTTTTTTTGAGAATGTTAACCATTAGAGTCCTGTGATTTTGTGGTTGTTTATATATACAACGTACAACCTACTTTTAAAATGGATTAACTGAAGGCTGTCATGTTAATATTTTAATTCCGGTGTTTATGTGTTTTTACACATTTTTATATGTTTTATACAAATATATTTTTTGGATATGTGTTTTGAAAAAATAAAACAATTTTTATCGATTTGATGGTGTGGATCCTTGATACTTTGAGACACTGATTACTGGGAGGAAGATCCTGTTATTTTGCCTGTTGTCCTTGAGACTGAAACGCTGATTGTGATTATCTATCTGGTGAGCATATATTTTGCTCTTTGTATGCACTTGTTTGGTGTTTTACACAGTGTGCTATTTTCACACGTTATTCATTTCCACACACGCTGTCTGAAATTGGCATGTTTGGGTTTATTGTATTACTCACAAAGTTACAATTGATAAGGCACTATATAGTGCTTTATATTTGCACTTCCTTTCACAGATATACTGTATAGTTCCTGTTTTTTCACTCAAAAGAGGCTTGCGTACCATAGATGACACCCTGCTCCTGTTTACCAGGTTGGAGATTGTGTTTGGCTTTCCACTAGAAACATTCGACTAAAAGTGCTCTCTTACAAGTTGGGACCTAAATTTATTGGTTGATTCTCTATCTCCCAGATTATTAACTCTATCTCTGTAAAATTCTCCTTACCCAGTAACCTCTGTATCTTTAACTCCTTTCATGTTTCCCTTTTGAAGCCTGCAAGTTCTAATCAGTTTTCCTCCAACGAGTCTCCTCCTGGCCCTATCCTCATTGATGGACAAGAGGAATTTGAGATTCAGAAAATTCTGAATTCTTGTATTCTGTTTGATAAGTTAAAATATTTAGTTCATTGGAAAGGATATAGTCCTGAGGAGCATTCTTGGGTTGATGCTTCGGAAGTTCATGCCCCTAGGCTGGTTTTCTCTTTTCACTCTCGTTTTTCTGGTAAGCCAAAGGGGGCCTCAGAGGTTGCCCTTGGGGGTACTGTTAAGGTTGTTACTTACCTGTGCCCCTTTTCTGTGGTCCAATGTCAGCATCCATAGTGGTTGACATCTTCCCTCAGCAGTAGTCACGGAGGGTGCATATCTGTAAATCTCCGTGGACATCTTCTCAGACTGGCAACATGCGCAGATGCAGTTACGGTGTTGCGTCATGAACATGATCCCGCCAAAACACCTATTTAAGGCAACCAGATGACAATTCTGGCACCCGATTATAAAACTCTTTAGTTGATCCTGGGTGAACTTCTGATATATATTTTTTTTGTGTAGTACCTTGGCCTTTTTCCCATTCATGTCTGATTCTCTGCCTGTCTCAACCCTCTGCTTCATTTTGACTACATTTTCCTGCTGCCTGCCCAGACTTCTGCTTGCCTTCTGACCATTCTACTTCTAACTTTTGTGTTCCTGATCATCCATGGACTGCAACCCTAGGAGCCACAACCTGAATATAGCATCACAGCAAAGCCTTAACCTCCTTACGCTGGCTCTTAGATAAGTCCGGGTATACCTTACGCTCCACACCTTAGGATTGCTAGCACAAAGTCCCCTGTGGTGTTGGTTCCTGGCTGCTGAATCCTTCTCCACCCCGGGGCCTGAAATCCCTTCCTGACATAAATCAAAGGATATATAATTATACTGGAAATGCAACTAATCAGACCTACTATTACATCAAACAATTTAAAATGATCAGTGTACTTTACCTGACCCCTGAATTTTTAGCACTTTTAAACACTGGGGTTTTAGATAGTTGTTTATGATCATGAAAATTTGGAGCCATCAAGCAGTTCCCAGATATTCCATATACTGTATAGTGGGTCCTAATCATTACTTGTTTGTATTAGTTTTATGGATAGCTTATTCTCTAAGGCATGTTGTATTTCCATTGGGACATGTCTACTGACAAATGCATTGGTTTTCAAATCCAGAATTTCCAAAAGTTGATGACAGAATTAGATTTAAATATTTTGTGGAATAGTAATAGAAATTGAAGAAAAAGTGCTTAAAGAAGGGGTCTTCAACTAGTCTTATCTCCCCTCTCTAAGTCAAGGGATTAGCTCACTAACTGGTCAGGGTCCCCTCTCTTGAAACTAAACTGAAAGCTGCTTGGTATATCAAATACTGCAGCCAAGTATAAGCCTGCACAGAAGGAAAAGGAAGAGGGGCTAAATCAGTGAGACTATCTCACTGATCTGTGAGATCTGTATTTCTAATTTGCAGACCATTTCTGCCCTCTAGAACAATAGAAATTATTTCAGTCTGTTTCAAGTAATCTAATTTTTAAACATTGCTTTCTACTGAAATGTGTTCAGAAAAAATTTTAAAAAAGGTATTTAAGAAAAAGTACGCATAATGCACATATTACACACAAATTTGGGCAAAAGTTATTAATGACAAAATGGCCGATGTCAGCTTTTCGAGTTTATCCCGCGAGATCTCAAGTTGATCTCGCAAGATTATCGCTTGAGTTTTTCGATGGAAAGGTAGCCATACTTTATATTAGTAGTATACTACCTTTCCGTTGAAAATTTTGATTGAAAAACTCGAGCGATAATCTCATGGGATCAATACGAGGTCTTGTGAGATACACTCAAAAAGCTGAGATTGTTTTTGTTATGTTAATAACTTTTGCCCATTAATGTATTAAACTAGATAGTTCATGACATGTTACCTTGTCTGTCAATTATCTTTTTTTCTGTGAGATTAATTCTCATAAATTCAGTTATCGCTATAGGCCAATGTAATCAATTTAGCCACCAATAGCATCCTATTACGTTCTATAATTTCCCTGTATTAATATGATATGAGATACAGTTCAAGTTTATTTCATGAGGGACTTATATGTTGTAGCTTAGCACAAAGTTTAACATAGACACACAGACACATACATATAAACGCACATGCACAAAAATACTAATGTAACTCCTGTTGCAGATTATGAATGTGTTAAGAGTTGTAAAACCATAAAAGTGCAAGAATCTATAGGTTTAGTGCTGTTATAGGAGTCAAAGAGCTTCAAAGTCATTTCTAATAACTTCATAACTTCTATAGGGGTTAGTTTATTCATCTGTTTTACAGGAATTTCTAGCTACCCAACTCCACCTGCTCCTAGCATGTACCTTCTTTACATTATTTCTCCCACATTATTCTTTTTCCAAGACTAACCACGCCTCCTACTTGTATCTAGTGTTGATGGTTGAGTGCAGCTGTATCACTGGCAAAGAAGGAAAATAGGAAATAATGAATTTATCATTAATAAATTTGATTTTATTCAGTTTAAGTTTTCCATTTGTTTTTGCTGGATGGGTTGCTGTTTGGGACTCAACTTTCTGACTGACTTTCCTGTCCCACAGGGATGGTGGAGAGAAATAGATTAATAGAGAAATAGATTAATTTACTGGGCTGGTTAAAAGAAGGAAAATAAAGAAGAGAAATACTGCAGATAATTGGAGGAATGATGCTTGGATCAACTTGGTAGGGAATGACAGGGTTGTGTACGTATCATAAAGTTATAAATGGCATGCATATATAATAAATTTGAATATATATATATATATATATATATATATATATATATAAAAGCAAAAAAGTTGGCACACACTTCTGGGTCTAGAAATTAGTTAAAACAAACAAAACTGTATTAATTCATGGTTAAAAACATGTATGAATGTAAAAAGTATACAGCTCATGTGCCGGCCCCCCTTTTGGGCCTTGATCACAGCCGTTCAGAGGCAAAAAAGAAATGAACCAAATCTCCACCTAAAAT
>WMED01015138.1:0-13758 GCA_019650415.1 Pipa parva | reverse complement strand
TAAAATCTAGGTGTGTCTTATCAGCAGGTGCGTCTTATAGAGCGAAAAATACGGTATATATCTTACGCTACAATAATAGCTACAGTATGTAGCTTCTGTTTTTACTGTGACACCCACAAACTTCTCTTTCAGTAGTGACTGTATTCAGACTATTTCCCCCCCCTTTTTTTTAAAGAAATATTCCCTGAATCAGACTAAATCAGGTAGTTACTATATAAAACTACATGATATTTTGAATTAACACAGCATTTTCACCTATTTGCGGAAAAACAGTTTTCAGTTGCATGTTGCTACTTTCATGGAAATCAAATTTTCATAATTTCTATTCAGTTCTCAGTCCATTCTGTAGAGATAAAGAAGCAATTGTAGGCACAGCTAATTGTGATGCATGAAATTTACAGTAGGCGGCAACTGAGCTGCACACTGACATTTAGTTAATTTGCTCTGAATATATGATCCAAATAGATCAAAGTTGCCAGTTTGAAATTGCCTTTTGTGTGTATTATTTTCTTTTGAATTAATTTGCTGATTAGCAGCAGGCACTCAGGAAGTTAGCTGTGCCAAATGAATTTTTCTATGGCGGATCATAGATTTATAGATTAATAAAGTATAGAATCCGTTCTGCTTTTTAGTTCTAGGATATAGAAAAAACCCTCTATAATTATCTACAAGTGTCTCGGACTGTTTAAATACGTATGTGTCCGTATATATCAGAAAGATAATCTCCCTCACACTAATTCAGGAAAGTCCGAACTTACCTTGCGATCCTTCGATTCACTTTGCAGAGACTGGTATGCGCTTCCTGCTCTCCTGCACGCGGAGATCAGCGAATGCTTTAAAGGTACTTTGCCTCACCTCGTGACCACTCGAGTCACCTTGCGAGACTGGAATACCTTTAAAGCATTCGCTGATCTCCGCGTGCAGGAGAGCAGGGAGCGCATACCAGTCTCTGCAAAGTGAATTGAAGGATCGCCAGGTAAGTTTGGACTTTCCTGAATTACCCCATAAAAGTTGTAGATCTATAAATCCCACCATGCAATCTTTAGGTGAGTATACAGAGGGATTCTAAAATTGACTTTTCGAGCTCTACAGTTTGCTCTGTCTCGGTTACTGGTGAGCAGTATCACCAACTCTGAGGTACTAGTCATGCCTGAAGTTTGTTCATTGCTAATGTAATCTTAAAATGACCCTTCCTTTTAAATTTAGGAAATCTATAAAGAAAGCATTGCTGTGTAATTTTTATGGGGAATTAATAATCTATTTGGTGTTATTATCTATGCTTTAAATAAATTCCATATACAAATGTTTTAGATCAGTTGCACATTATAGAGTATGTCAACCTCATATAAGATTAGCATGGTTGCTAAATTTTTCTTTTAATATTTTTTGCAGTCGATTCAAGTGTGGAAACACTTCCAGTTTTTATGGCAAGCCACAGCGCCACGGACATTGTGAATCGAAATGGCCCAATTAGCCCACCAAACACCTTGAACTTGCGATCATCCCACAACGAACTTCTAAATGCAGACCTAAAGCATACTGAAACGAAAAGCATTACTCCTCCAAAATGCAGGAAAAAATATGCACTGACCAATATACAGGCTGCTATGGGCTTGACTGACCCTGCATCTCAGCCACTACTGGCAAACAGTTCTCCGAATATTAAGGTAGTGAAGAATGGTGAAAATCAGCTGATAAAGGCATCTGAAAATGGGCATCCAGACCCCAACAGAAATAGCTTAGAAGCTGTTAATAGAATTTCGGAGCAACTAGAAGGAAAAGATGAGTTCCTGAGTGACCCAGCAAGCTCTGAAATTTTGCCATTAATCCCTAGAAGAACCAAGAGCTTTCTCAATTACTACGCAGACTTGGATAGAACCATAGACTTGGAGCAAAGTAATGGTGTCGTGCTAGAGGAGGAAAACTCCACATGGATCAATATTCAAGAATCTGACATTCTTTCAAATGGGGATTTCCTAACAAAACAGAACAAAACATCAAGTCCTGAGGATAATGAGGTTCCCACTGTATCATCCAGCCCAGAGACTAAGAAAGACCACCCAAAAACTGGTGCAAAAACTGACTGTGCTCTGCACCGTATTCAAAATTTGGCTCCAAGTGATGAAGATTCCAGCTGGACCACTTTGTCCCAGGACAGCGCTTCACCTATATCACCTGATGAGACAGGTAACTTAACCCACATTTGCATAAAATAAATAACTTGTGAATTTTAGAATATCGTCATGTGCATAAGGGAATAATTCTGCACAAAATAATAAATCAGATAAAATTCAGTGGGTTTGCAAAAATGTAGAGATCTCTTGCTGCATTTTAGTTTGTTAAAATGTGTCTACAGTGATCTCTTTAATTTATAAACACTGACCCTTGATATCTTTCCACTTTTTATACTTTGAGGGAATTTAAGAAATATGAAAAATTCTAAGCAAATGAATCCAATAAATTCATAGCTTTTACAGGATCAAAAGCCCATTACAAAGATATTTTCACATTAGAGTTATTGCTAGGCATACAAATTTGTACATGTATGTCTCATGCAGACTTTAGGGAAATCTGGCAAAACTAGATTTTAAAATTCGGATGAACGAAAGCTAAAGTGGACGAACTTCACCAGTAGAAAAAGCAAATAAAAACAAGAGAGAAATTGGAAAGATTACACCTATAGCACTAAGCTCCAGTCAAGTAGACACATACACACAACCACTATATACAAAACATAAACCAAAGTATAATTCAGCAGCAAAGTACTCACCAATAGAAGTAAAGCCAACAAATAACTGAGAAAATGTTTTTAAAAAATGTTTATTGTTTAAAGTTTAACCTATGTCTATAGGTATCATACTGTTTAACAGTTGAAAATAACAGGTATGAATGATGGATGTAAAAACTTATGACAACAATTTTATGCCTGTATATTCATTGCTTTATACCTTAAAAAATTCAATAAAAATGGTAAATACAAAAAAAACCTGAAAGATTTGCAGTAAACAATTCCGAATATTTTCAACATTTCAACATTATTAGTGTTCAGAATACAGAGGAACATCCTGATGCAATAAGCACAGGTAGAAAAAGCCTGGCATGACTTGTCCTATTTTAAGTATATAGACCTGACCGTAAGCCTTTGCCTTAGATCTCTTGAGAACCTAGCAACCCTCTTGCTCAAATATTTTTTCCCCAGCACAGTCAGTCAGAGAATATTAGACTTTTTTACATGTAGAGCAGATTTTAAACCATGAACTACAACAAGTTGCAGACTGGTAAGATACTTTATTGCATACTATTTGTCATAAAATATAGGATTTTAAATATATTATATTTATACAAAATTATTCTTTTACTTTTGTGTCTGTTTCAGTGGAAGCTGCCTTACTGTTAAATAACATTTGTAGAAGATAGAATATTAAAGGTTAAGTAAACCTTGTATAAATAAAGCTCAATATATTTACTTACTGTCAAGCAATACATTAAGAAACTCCTGAATCACCTCTTAACTCAGCAGAGCTCAATATCCCCCTCTAGCTGATTTGTCTGTTTAAACAGCTTCCGTGCATGGAGCTAGCCATGCCCCCTCCTCTCCCTAACCCCCTCTCTCCACAGTCACAGCACAGTCAGGTCTTATCTGTGCATGCTCAGGGCTATAAACAGGCTTTTCAGATAGGAGAGGGGGAGGAGTAATTCTGTCTCTCTGTATAGTTTGTGATGTCACTCGGGGTGGGCCTTATTGGCACTGCACAGAAAGAGTCTGTACACAGAATGGGAGGGAGAGCAAGACTGTTTAAACAAAAGGGAAGTACTACTGATCCCAAAAACTTTTTTACATTGTAATGTTTAAGTTGGCTTTCAATATGTGTATATATCAAATTGAAATAATGTTTTATCCAAACTTTCCATCCCCTTTAAACTAATTCAGCAGGCCATATTTTACCTGTTATCAATGTACTGTTTGGAGTCAGATATTAGTGATTAGTGATAAGATTTGTTTTGTTAAAGGAACAGACTAGGCAATTTTTCATTGCTAGATTAATTTTTTTAAGTATATATTATTTTCTGATTTCAGTCCTTTTTAGTTTACAGTCAGTTTTTCCAAAACTTATCTCTGTCATTTCTTCCTTTTCACAAATTTTGGAAATACTCAGGATTACATAAAAAGCTTGGGAATTATGAATATCCAATCAGAATCCTGCAGGTGAAATTCCTCCTTTTCAAACACACTTACAGCGCTGTAATAAACCATCCCTTACATGCTGGTGTGTTGTAATTCAGGACCCACAAGCACCATTCATCTTGGACCCACCCCTCATAAAAAATGGCCAAAGGGAAGCTGGCAAACAAAAGCTTTATGGAAAAATGGGAAGCAGAATATCTTTTAACAGATGTAAAGGCCAGACCTGTTTGAAAAGTTTCATCATTATATTTGATGAGAAGGGAAACTTTCCTCAGTTGTAGACATTTTTTACTTTGAGCTTGACACCCCTGCAATAGACTGAACACTGCCATAACTGAATAACTGCAGACAGTCTGAGCCAGCCAGGGTAGTAACATATCCTTGTCAAACCCTCAATCTCTCTGATACTCAGCAATAAGTGACCCAGGTTTTCCAGGGTTCTGACTTAAATGTAAACCATTACCGTACAACTAAGACCATCCCAGGACCTAGGCCATTTCCAAGTAGTTATTAATAACATAACAGTACTCTCTACATCAGTGGTTCTCAACCTTTTTATTGTTGTGACCCTTTAGTATAATTCCCCATGATTTGGTGACCCCCATTTTTTAAATTATTTGGCAACCCCATTTAATCCTTATATTTCCAATGGTCTTAGGCGACCCCAGGCAAATCATCATTTGACCCCAAATGGGGTCGCGACCCACAGGTTGAGAACCACTGCTCTACATGGAACTGATTTGTGCTGGGCAGGGCTATAGAGGCCTAGCAAGTGTACCAGATGACCAGACTTAGTAGGAGCTGGACTTGTATCATTAGAGGAACATACTAACCAAGGACAAAATGAGACATACTAACTATAAATCAACAGGGAAACCAAGCTAGCAGTTCAGGTTACCACCCCCCCTCCCCCCACAAACACACACACACACAGACACGTCTGTACCATGCAATCTTCTAGCACATCTCTTTGGAGCTGATACAGTCCCATAATGTTTGTTGGTTATTGCAAAATTTACTGTACTGTATTTCCATGCGTCTTTATTTGCAGGCCATCATGTAAACTAGACTGAAAATGCCTAGGAGGTGACAGGGATTTGTGGACACCTTAGGACAGTAATAATTAGGAACACTTTCCAGTCTCAGGCTTATCACTGTAGTTTCTCACTGCTGTGCCTTTTTGTAATTTGTCTTGGTTGTCCTACTTTCCTGTTTTTCTAATCATTAACTTTCTCCCTGCTTATCTATTGTTCTGGCCAGCTCCTTTGCACACTTAATGGTTCTGACTGCCTCTGCTTCATTAAAGGAAAGTTTGCTATGTGTGCTGCAGGATCATAAGCAGCACACATAAACAGAAGACAGAGGAGGATGAGTCTGTAGAAGGAACATTCAGGGGGTTATTGACTCAAATAGTGGATTCCCATAGCAAATCCGCGACCTTGATAATTTTAAAGTCATGACTGCGACAATATTCCCATAATGAAGTGGCGACTGTGACAGTAGCAGTCTATTGAGACTGTCTTTAGCAGGCAAATTCACACCTTTATGAAACAATTCGGACTTTAGCCTATAACCCACTCAGTGTTTAATAGAAGATAAATGAGATAAAATTTGTTTCTATTTCTGTATTTTATGATGTAATTCATAAATGACATACATGACAAAAATGTACAATGTAACTAATGTTTACTCACATAGTTTTGGTAGAACTATGATTCCAAGAATTTAACCACTAAGCATTGTACAACCATATAAAATAAAGTGACTGAATATTAGGGGATGTTTTATGGTGCGGGGATATTTCAGTGTGGGCACCTCCCATGTGTGTTATAAAGGCAGAGGAGTGTCAAGCAATTAAGTGTCAAGCCTGAAACAGTAATGACATTAACAGTTGCCCCAAATAAGGCCAAGGAACCAGAGTATTTTGACAGGATAAATGTGGCCAAATGTACTCAGTTGTGGCCACTCTAACTGATGACCATAGTATGAGAGAAATGTATCACTATATCACTGTATTTCCCAGAGGTCCAGCTGGTGGTGTAAGCAGAGTATATGGGTAGAAGTATAAGCCAGCAATCTAAAGCTTACACAATGTTTTTGGGGTGTGCAATCTGCTTTTCCATATTTATTATTTACTGTGTGCTCCATACAATCTCAGGAGACTTACTGATACAACAAAATATGCAACCTTAGGGCAAATCATTTTTGTGGTCAATTGAAAACAATCATTGTGTGACTCTCATGAATTCCAATAGAAGTAACAGGAAAATGAGTGCATATGAAAAATGTTTGCTTCACATTCCAGCAAATGTTATGCAAGTGGCTGCAAATAAAACAGGAATGTACCATGCCTACTTCACATAAAAACATCACAGATTATCATCTGCTAATGACTTCAGCTGGGTCCTTGAATAGGAACCAGTATAAATCACTATTAACCTCTTAAGAAAACATTTGGTATGCATGGGGCTACAATAATTGCAGAGTTGGATTAAAAGCACATGGGACCCTAGGCAAAATCAATAGTGGGGCCCCCTTCTCCCCAGCCAGTGGGTAGCACCAAGCAACATTCTAGTGCAGCAATGATCCCATATAATACCTAATGCAGTGTCACAGTCATGTCTGTATAATGCCCCCAGTATAGTGCAGCAGTGGCCCCATATAATGCCCCCAATACAACACAACAGTGGCCTCATATAATACCCAAATGCAGTGTCATTGTCATCTCCATATTATGCTCCCAGTACAGTGCAGAAGTGTCCCCATATAATACCCACAATACTGTGCAGATTTGGCACACATGCACTCACAATCACACAAATACACACGCATACAAAATCAAACATACACACATTTGTGTATACCAGTGTTTTTCAACCTTTTTTCTTCAGGGGAACCCTTTGATGTAATAAAATTTCTGGCGGAACCCCTAGAAACCCAGAAACCAATCGCATAACGCGTGTGACGTCACTGACGTCTACATACCCGACAGGTCACAGAGGAAGGATCCAAGGCTGCGATCTCTCTCTGATGCGTCGGGTAATTATGCTGATTGCTAATAATGTGGTCTCGGTCCCTGCTAACAGTGATCACTGTCAGATCACTGTTAGCAGAAACTGAGGCCGCATCATTTGCAATCAGCATCATTACCTGACTCAGAGAGAGATTGCATCCTTGGATCCTCCCTCTGTGACCTGTTGGGTATGTAGAAGTCAGTGACGTCACGCGCGTTATGTGATTTCTAGGGTGCTGATTGCTAATGATGCAATCTCAGTCCCTGCTAACAGTGATCAGGGCCAGTTCTAGCGCTGGGCGATGTGGGCGACTGCCCAGGGCACAATCTATTTGAGGGGCGCTGACACCCACATT
This sequence comes from Pipa parva, assembly GCA_019650415.1. Taxonomy (NCBI): domain Eukaryota; kingdom Metazoa; phylum Chordata; class Amphibia; order Anura; family Pipidae; genus Pipa; species Pipa parva. The sequence continues at coordinate 6,203 of WMED01015138.1, read as the reverse complement.
GCCCATAGCCAAACTCACCTCCTCCAGCATTTCAGGGACACACCTCCTCTGAGCGCCACTCCATAATGAGGTAAGTGGAATGTGACAGCGCTTCTTTGGCTGCTTTGGGTCTTCTTGGCTCTATTCGGCGAGCCGAGAAAACCCAAAGCAGCCAAGGAGCGCTGTCACATTCCACTTACCTCATTGTGGAGCGGTGCTCAGAGGAGGAGCGTCGCTGGAACACTGGAGGAGGTGAGTGGGGGATGTCAGGTGGGGGACACCAGGCGCCCATAGAGCCAGAACTGCCCCTGACAGTGATCGCTGTCAGATCACTGTTAACAGGAACAGAGACCGTATCATTAGCAATCAGCATCATAAGCCAGGTAATGATGCTGATTGCTAATGATATGGTCTCTATCCCTGCTAACAGTGATCTGACAGCGATCACTGTTAGCAGGGACAGAGACCGCATCATTACCCGGCTCATTAGAGAGAGATCGATGCGATCTCTCTGATGAACCGGGTAATGATGTCGATCAACCAGTGTGTCGTGGAACCCCTGGGTTGTCCTTGCGGAACCCCGGTTGAAAATCACTGGTGTATACACATACACAAATGTAAATACACTCACCCATGGGCATACAGGCAGGTGCTATAAAATACAATCTGCACTTTGCTCCTGCATACAGACACAGAAATTCCAGCTATACATGCTGTTAAGGTTGACTTACCTTGTGCTTTTTCTGGTAGACAGCTTAGCCTATGTAATTATAGTCTGGTCCTCCTGTATACACTTAGTCAGAAACTCTTAGGGGAATCCCCAAGAGATTATCTGGCTGGTCTGGTGCAGGGAACAGTTACCGGCAATGCCACCCCCTATTTCCTGCCACCAGTTCCGGAACAAGCTTCAATAGTGCCCTAGGGAAAAGTGCCTAAATAAAGCCCCCAACAGCAGTCTCCCCCCCGCCCCCAAAAAAATGAGTTTTGTCAAGGCAGATTGCGCCCAGAAAAGTCATTATACGTTTTATGGGGGTCTCTCATTTTAAACAGTGGCAAACAATAAAACACCAAGTTCTCAATGTATTGTCCCAAATACTGGGGCTACAGATTACGGGTGAATTAATTTTACTCCAGAATCCATGTGTGTCTGGATATACACCTCTGCCAGTTGGATTCAATACCAACAATGTAATATCTATTCATGTGTTGTTCAAATTAGCCTTTTAGTGTCAGCGTCATCCCAATTCTGCACTTTTTGGAGCTAATATAATAAGCCGATTGCTAATAATTATCCTTAGTGCTGGAACTTGACCCCACTGTTACAGGCTTTAGAATAAATGGCAGTTTGGCCATGTTTCAAATGTATACTTGTCCTATATTTTACAGTATTGCTGTATTCAGTGAGCTAATTTGAAACCATAAAATAGTCTTTTGCTGCAGGAAACATTGTTTGGTTTTTACTTTGCCAGCATAATGTACAGCGTTGTTTTAATGATAGATTATAACTGTGGGAGGGACGTTGTGATGAGAATAGCACTCTTGTTAATAGAAGCCTTTCACTAAATCAATTCTACCCAGTGCTGCAATGCACCTTCAGGGAGATATAGTTTTGGATGCAGTGAATGCAGTCTGATTCGTGCTCATTTCTGCCCCATGAAATCAGATTTATCCAGGAAATGGGGGGGGGGGGGGGGGGGGGGGGGGGGGGGGGGGGGGGGGGGGGGGGGGGGGGTAAAGTGTTCTGGCTTTTAATATAAATTCATCTCAAATTCTTTTTTTCTTTAACTGTTTATATGCTTGGGACTCTCTGGTGTCTTTGTCCATTAATGTGACATAGTGGTCTAAGATCCTGAGCCCATTTAGCAGAGTAGATGGCAATGCAGGCTACAGGTCTATTAACACAATTGATGTTCACTGCCTTTCAGTTTAAATGTTTTCTTTATGTATTTGCCAAGCTTGTGTCCTGAGTAGAGCAAGCTGGGAAATATGTCTACCTCTTTCTGAAGTCAATTGTAGCGTCATTTCATTATTTCCATTTTAATATCTTGTGTCTGCCTGGAGAGGGCTGTCCAAGGCAATCAACGTGTTGCATTCCCAACAAACCATTTTAGAAGAAGAAGGTAGTGACATTTTTTATTTTATTCTATTGGTCATAATATCATATAGCTCCTCCATTTATACACTGTACTCTGGAAATATTTTAGTCATCTGAATCTGAAGTTATTCTTTATGGAATGTTGGGATGACTTTTCCTGAATATCAGATAGCAAACAAAGGATGCTGATTGGAGGACAACTGAAAATTAGCCAAGAACAAGCAGCTGGTAAGATACATCTGTACATACCTTCTTGTATTCCACCTCCTTTACTTGCTTTGTGTAGCTTTACATAGGGAACATATGGCTTGCAGTTTTATTTACCCACATATATGTGTGTGTTCTCAAGTCTCAAGCAATACTTGAGTATAAAAGAGTATTGATTGCTTGAGACTTGAGAAAGGGAGGACAGACCTCTTGAAAGCTCGTCTATCTAAACTGATTGTTATTCCAATAAAAAAGGTATCACCAAGAATTGCAATACTCAGTTTTTTGCATCTGTGGACTAACATGACTAGCACTCTATCCTAACCTTGTATTTAACTTTCCATTGCTGCTTCTGAACAATGCATACAAATTTCATATTGTTTTTGCCCCCAATTACAAATTCTCTTAGCAATGTATTGTTTTTGTCCCCAATTACAAATTCTCTGAGCAATGTATTACAAATTCTCTTAGCAATGTATTGAGGACATTGTCAGAACTTAAAAGTGCAGTAACCAGAGTTAAGATTTATCATTTCAATTGACAAGTCTGTTATTAAAATGTTCTCATGGAAGCCAAAGTCCTGCTTTGTATTATTTGGTGTTTTCTTTCCAACTTAATGTTCACAAACATGTTTTATTGATAACATAAATAAATAACTGCACAGCTACTGTGAAAAGCTGAACTTTCTGTGATAGGTGGAATATACTGTAAATATAAAATAATGATAATTTAATTAAAAGTTTGCCGCCCAAAGTGAATTTGCTAAACTGTGTGATATTTCAGCTGTAGTATAGCAAAGTTAGTTGTGTATATTCACTAAACAGTTTATTGTTCCAGAGATGTAGTTAATTCTTGCAACTGTTGTTGTGAGGCAACTGAAGCAAATTTATTTTGAATAGACATGTTGTAGCACAGTGATGTCATTTTCACATGGATCTGTTTAGGAAGACACCATAACTATCTTTTTTCATATTAATGACAAATTCTGACAATGCCCTAGTATTAAAATTAAATGTATTTTTTTTTAAATCATGCTTTCTGAAAAACTTCTTGATAAGATGTTCATACTAAATATATAGATGGCATACATCCATTTATTATGGGAAACAGCAGAATATTAGCATGACCAGTAACTTTCAAATTATGCATGTCTGAGACACAGTAGTGGGATTATTCTGTTTTCTAATTTCTGTAAATAAGCATATAACACACCTGCTGAGAGTAAATCTGTAAAGAGCATGGGTATCTCTCATTTAAAGCAATCCCTTGAACTCACCAAGGGTCACACAGGGAAGATCAGTCCATGACTAGTTTATTGTAAAACTGGTAGAAGAATCTGTATGGATTATTTTTCCTAGGCCTGAAGCTAGCAACACCATATGAAATACAGAAAACACAAGACAGGATGTGAAACAGACTATAGAGAACATGGAAAAAAGGGGTGTTTAGCACATCTAAAGGCCAGGGTGACTAATAAGAAATAAGCACAGAACAAAACGGTAGCCACTAGATAGCAGCATATATAAAACTAAAACCTGGATAATAGCCTATATATGAAAACAATGCCCACCATGTAAATACAAACCTATGCATATCTGCAAAGGCAACACAGTCATTGTTCTTTTCAGCAAGGCAAACATTATGATACATTTCCTATTTCCCTCTTGAAGTTGAAGTGCAGCATTCTATTAAGTTCATACCTAGAAACTTTCTGGTCCCTTATGGTCTGCAGGAGAGCTTCCCACTTGTTATTGAGGACACATGGTTGGGGCCTGATTATTGTGTCACATTGGGGTAGGGCTAATTTGATATAAGCCAATAGGGGTACAAATGAGTTGGGATTTAAATAGCGGGGGTGGGATAAGGGAAGGGGAGGGGCTACTGGAAGCCAACCTCAGCCCAGAAAACTTTAGGGTTTCCCCCGGAGACCTGGTGTTTGCTTCACAAACATGAAGTCTCTGAGTGAAACCTGGCTATTTCCCAGGTCTGATTATGTTAAGCTACTATGAGGTTGTGGAACTCCTTACATTTACTTTACTAAGTTTTTCCTGTGTGCTTTATTTCTTATAAAAACAGCTTGGATTTTATTTGGATCAATGCTTTAAATATTTACTTGCCCTTACAATAATCTTCCCATTATGAAATATATACTTTTAATATACCAAAGTGCAGAGCAAGAAAACCCTATCTCTAGTATTTTAGCCAATATTAATTTTGGCTCGGCTTCCGTTATCGATTGTAGTTTGTCATAATAAACCAAATTTCAAGCAATGGCGCAAGGATATATAAATATCTATAAGGGCGAAATTGATTAAACTCGGAAAGGCTGCTATTAAAGACTGAGACTTTCCGAGTTTATCAAGCAAGATCTCACGTTGTTCTCAGAAGATTTTTCGAGATCAAGTTTTTCATTATTGAGTTTTCGATCTCTATTTTTAAAATTTTTTTTCGATGGACAGGTAGCCACTACTAATGGCTACCTTTCCATCAACAAATTTGAAAAATCGAGATCGAAAAACTCGATATTTAAAAACTCGATCTCGAAAAAAATCTTGTGAGAACAATGTGAGATCTTCCTCGATAAACTCGGAAAGTCTCGGTGTTTCCGAGTTTAATAGACTTTGCCATAATTGTTTAAAACTAACAACAACAGAAACTTTACATATTACTGTATTCTGTAGTTTTATGGCTTACTTTCAAATTACTAAAAAAATGCTGAGGTTTTAAAGCATATCTGCAGTTTTATAGAAACCAAATGCTGAAATCTGCACAATTTCATGAAAGCAAAAGACACATCAAAATGTATACTGTATTGTGACTCACTGTTAATTTGTCAGAGAATCAATGATATCTCATACCCAGTACAAATCTGTAATTAAAATGATCTAATTCAGTCATGAAAAGTAGCCAGTCTGTCTTTATTTTGGGTTTGTTTTTCCTCATGTTTGTTACAATTAAATATTGTATTATATTCAATTTCAACTGCTTTTCAACTAATCATATTCTCTGAAAGGGGAATAAAGTCTCCATTAAAAGCATTGCTAAATTACTGTAGCATAGAAAGGAAAAGGGGAACTACTGTTGGTTGTAAAACCCCAACAACCTCCAACTGAGAAAAATATAACCCTCACAAAACTTTGATTTAATGCTTTACATTTACTCACACTTAATTACATAAAATGTGTCCTGCTTACTTATGCAATGGCACTGAAATCTATTTGGAATCTGACCCTTTTACTTGGCGAGTTTAAGCAAATGCTGAGATAATCAGAAGCTATGAGTATAGCTTAGCTTTCTAACCTACTTGCACATGCAAATTGTATAATGCTTTTTTTTTTTCTCTCATGCGTTTGAGGTCATATAAGGATAATTTTGATGTTTTTCAAAGCTTTCCTTAAATTTTACTTTCTCTTTTAAAAATCCCCTGTCCCTCTGTCACTGCGGGCATGGAGATACCTTCTAGACTTTACTTTCTTCTATAGTACACACGGATGTGCCACAATCACTACTTGTCATTTTGGTGCAGTGAGGCATACATTGGCTTTTTTTAATATTTTTTATCTCTCCCCCTGCTTGTTTTGTTAAAGGAAATGAGCCAGCTTGAAGGAGCCATAGAGAGTAACCATATTGACAGAACTCTCTTTGTTTCAAGAAAATCTACATTTATAGCATTTGCCATATTGCCTTATACTTGGATATCTTATACTCCACCACACAGGGTTCTGCATTAATAAAATATCTATAGTCAGTGATTATCTAGGGCAGGGGTGGGCAATTATTATTGCCATCGGGCCGCATGAATGGCCCGGATAGCTTCAGAGGGCCGGAGGCGTGTCTAGTGTGCTGTTGGCCACACCCCACATTGTTGAGTCTCGCGGACGGGCGCATAAACGGCCTTGTAATGGCGGCGCCCACAACCCCC
>WMED01015137.1:0-13759 GCA_019650415.1 Pipa parva | reverse complement strand
CTGTGTACTCTCTGTGTGCTCTCAGTGTACTCTCAGTGCACTGTCTGTGTACTCTCAGTGTACTCTCAGTGCACTGTCTGTGTACTCTCAGTGTACTCTCAGTGCACTCTCTGTGTACTCTCAGTGCACTCTCTGTGTACTCTGTGTGCCCTCAGTGCACTCTCTGTGTGCTCTCAGTGTACTCTCTGTGTGCGCTCTGTGTACTCTCTGTGTATTCTCTGTGTACTCTCATTTTGATGTAAATTTGTGAATGATTTGACATCCTCACAATGTACTACTAACTGTATTAAGTAAATATTACATCATTTTCTGTGTCATTCTGTCCCTATTTACTAGGCACTTGGATGCAGTTTTTAGTGTCACTTTTCAATGAATTGTAGATTTGCACCAACATCTGAGCCCTGCCATAAACCCCTAACCTGGCAAAGTAAAATTGTGACACAGTATTGCCAAATTCACTACTTTGGCAGACTCTTACACTTGATGAATAGCTGCATTATCTGTGCACGCACATGCATAATAATGTAATCCATATTCCATTGCCTGTATGGCTACGTGTCCTAACAATTATTCTAAAAAGGTTTGCTAATGTTGCATTACTGATTTATGTTGTAGATTTAGATGTTTAATACATATTATAATGCAGCTGAGTGATCTTAGGATAACTGATTGTTGGTCAATCTGAAGTCAGTTGACTAGCAGTTGTATTGACACTGCCGACAGCAGGGGGCAGGGGAGAGCTTCTGCACATTAGCGCAGGGCTCTGAGATTTTCTACCTTAGTGTTTTTCAACCTTTTTTCTTTAGGGGAACCCTTTGATGTAATAAAATTTCTGGCGGAACCCCTAGAAACCCTAGAAATCGCATAACGCGTGTGACGTCACTGACGTCTACATACCCGACAGGTCACAAAGGGGAGGATCCAAGGCTGCGATCTCTCTCTGATGCGTCGGGTAATTATGCTGATTGCTAATAATGTGATCTCGGTCCCTACTAAAAGTGATCAGGGCCAGTTCTACCGCTGGGCAATGTGGGCGACTGCCCAGGGCACAATCTATTTGAGGGGCGCTGATGCTCATATCGCCCATAGCCAAACTCACCCCCTCCAGCATTCCGGTGACGCACCTCCTCTGAGTGCCGCTCCACAATGAGGTAAGTGGAATGCGACGGCGCTCCTTGACAGAGACCGCATCATTACCTGGCTCATCAGAGAGAGATCGCATTGATTTCTCTCTGATGAGCCGGGTAATGATGGGGTCTCTGTCCCTGCTAACAGTGATCATTGTCAGATCACTGTTAGCAGGGACAGAGACCGAATCATTAGCTATCGGCATCATTACCCGGCTCATCAGAGAGAGATCAATGCGATCTCTCTGAAGAACCAGGTAATGATGCCGATCAACCAGTGTGTCATGGAACCCCTGGGTTGTCCTTGTGGAATCCCAGTTGAAAATCACTGTTCTACCTGCTTTTAACTTTGCAAATCCAGCTCTGTGTGCACAGCAAGTTCATAAATATTCCTGATATCCTTATGTGAATTCATCAAGTAGATGCAATAATAAAATGAGATAGTCAAATATGTCCTCAGATATAGGTCTTTTATTTAAACTATCATTTAAACAAATCAGATACATAATCACATTTACAAAAGGAGTAGCAGCATCCTAAGGCAGAAAAAGACATAGATATCCTGCTAATGTGCAGATTACCATTCCTCAGAACTTTTTAACTCATCTGATACAGAGATTCTAATTACTACCACAATGTCAAAAAGTATGGTATGCCAAGTGAATACAGACTGTGCTAGCTGCATTATCATTTCAATGATATTTATCTCTGATTTTTATGTATATATATTTTGTCTTTATTTATTCTTGCTTAATATCTGTATTTATTGACCTGTGTTTCAGTACATTGCTACAGCTCTTATTACCCTTCTTTCTGTGTATATAAGTCTTCCTTCCATTTAGATTGGGGCAGGGACCTCCAACATCTTGTGTCAACCACAATCTGGCACTTAAAGTGAACTATCCTTGTGATATTAAACTTGTATTGTGTAATGCACTTTTATCACATCTGTATTATACTTGTATTGATGAATTGTACATCACTGCGTAAATTTGTGGCACTTTAAAAATAAAATTATACATACCATACCTACATTACTTGTTACACTTCCATTCCATAGTTTGAATTGTTGTGCTGATTATAATGTTTAGTACGCCTGCAATTGTTTAAGCAAATACAAGTTCTAATAAGATGCCAGTAGGCAGACCCTGCAGGGAGTATGGTTGTTATGATGAGACAAGGATGAAGTAGAGCTATTGTAGGGGCAGGGTCTAAAGTTTTTTTTTTTAATATTTTGAATTTTAACATATTTTTTCTCTATATTTTTTCCCCAAACAGTTTTTTAGTCAAAATATTGTGTTAAGTAAAGTAGATTAGAACTGAAAAAAATGAATTTAGTTTTCAGAAGACTACATTAACTGGATTCCTGTCCCTATATGCCAGAAATTGTAGCTATCTCTGTAATAGAGACAAGGTCCCATACATGATACAGAGGGATGCCAACCGTCAGTGAATTACTGACAGTTCATTAAAAGAAGACCAAATTTACTAGTATGATATGACAGAAAATTATTGGATGTCACTAAATATTTTGAGAAATGACAATAAAAAACTTTTCCGAGGGTTGGCAACCCTGACTCTAAAATGCATTTTAGGAATCTTTTACTGCAGCCTGTAGCCTTGGATAGGGTTAGTTAACACAGTACTCAAGGGAAGATACCAGTGAAAATGCCTAAAAACCAAAGCATTTTCAGATTTCACTGGAAGAAAATCTAATTTTTCATGGGCAGTGAGTGTTGTTCATCAACTGTGTTCATATAAGTATTCAGGTATACTTTGTATAGTAAGAGTTGTAGCCTGGCAGTGTACCAGCATGTGCTTTAAGTAGTCATATTGCTCCAGCCTAGTAGGCTTTACCCTGTATAAAACTTAAAGTCCCCTGTCTGCACATGCTGTATGTTCACACTGGGTTTATCCTAATCCGGCACTATATAAAGAGAAATAAAATGACTGTAGCCACTGTTGTTGTGCTGAGCCAATGTGCTACAAGGCAACAGTTCTACAGTTTTATTCTATATTCTGATCCTCAGCTGCATCATTGGTACCTTCATCTTGCAAGAACCTATAGCTAAGCCATAGCAACTAATCAAGGGGATATAGGCTGTATTTAGTGGGGTAAATGTACTAGAGAATACCCACTATAGCCTACTACATGTATAAATTAATGGTAGTGTCAATAAAATATTAATAGTGAACATATCAGTAGAAATGCTGTGTCCACCGCTTTCAGAATGGAATGTTTGGATTCTGTACATAACAATGAGGTCGGTGTCTCCTTATGTACTGCTTAGGCTGGTTCCATATTAGTGAGGAGCCAGAACCTTACAACTAGGCCGACTGTCTGTTATAGTGTCTGTTATAGCAGTGACTTTCACACATTCACTCCTCTCTTTACTGCATTTACTTGCAAACAGTAGTGCTGCCAGTCCAGCTCCTCATTAATATGGCTCTAGCTTTAGGTAGTACAGGTCATTTTAAATGTGTGCAGGATAATAAGAAATTCTAAAACTAATTGCTAATTTTAAATTCAATTATTTGTGCTCCTACTGTGTTGGGCATTTTAAGATTTCACAGACATTTGAACTACAATCACAATTTAACATTTAGTAAACACGTACTGAAGTCTTCTCTCAACCAACAGTACAGATATTGTGAATGAAATGATGTAGTGAGATACTCTCGGTGAGGTCTAGTTGCCTGATAATACAGCATGAACCACTCCCTTTTAGCAGTTATTCTGGGAATGTGTAACAGCAGTGTTACCTGCCTGTGCAGATCTGTTCAAATCAAGTTTTTTTTATGTGTGAAAGCTTTACTTGTGGCGTCTGTCTCCAAACAGTAATAAAGTTACATTTTTTTAAATGACACATTAAAAGTATTACAGTCCAGAGAGTAAATTCTAGTATTGTAACAGATTATAGAGTTTTGGAATAAGCCCAAAGATTAAAAAAACAAGGTTCTAGCATAGAATAGGGGTACTTTCCTAATATACTATTAAAAATCTAACTGATGCACTCACAGTAAAGTAATGGAAAATGGTACCTGTTGTAGGACACAGTGCTTTCTTCGTTGTGCATATTAGTACACGTGCCTTTTGTTTCCAGTTTCCAGACATTCGGGTGAATGCCCAGTAAGTTGGTATGTTCTAGAGTTGACTAGCTGCATCAATACTAACTACTATGGCTAATGTTATGCCAAGTCACATGGGCTGGATGCAATTGTAAATGTATGTCCCTAACCATAGAATAAATCTGTCTGCAGGCTACATGGTAGCTCAGTAGTTAGCAGTGCTGCTTAGAATTGTATACTTAGACTGTGCTTGTTTGGGGTACTCTGGCTTCTTCAAAACATAGTCAATAACATAGTTCAAAAATACCCTGGGAGGCAAACTGGTCCCACGTCAAATTACCTAACGGGTATTTGTTTAGAAAAGTCAGATTGTGAGCTCCTCTGGGGCTGGATTAAGAGGGAGATAAACTCACAGGCATTTAGCACACATAAAGCACAGCCCTTAAACAGAAGACTCGAGTAGCATAGAGAGCAGGGGGGTTAAGATTGCCCCCTCTGACCCAGCATTCATGTGTTATTTGTGTTATAGATGACTACTGTAGATACAACACAATATGCATTTTATACACAATAGTGTACAATACACAATACACAATAGTGGAAATCTGTGGCAGATGAGTTTCACATGGATTCCAGGATTTTTTTAAAGATTCCACATACAGAAATTCATAAATGTAGCTGCACCCTATATGTTTAATAGTATCATATATTATTATTTGTAATGAATGATCACAACTGCCTTAGGATATGGAGAGACGTGATTAAAATGTACATGAACATGAATCCCCTGGGCCTAAATGCCAAGATGTCTGTCAGATTTTAGGCAAGCTTAGAAGCGTGTAGATATAGTCACTCTGTTCCCCTATAGGAGAACTCACACATGAGCAGTAATAATCTGTGCCAGGGACTGAGTGAGTGAACGAGGTTGAGATTTAACATTAAATAAAGAGAAAATACATTTTAACGTATTGCGTATGTTTGTTCATATTATATGGGATAAATGTAAAATGGCATCTACTGATGTGTGATTTAAAGTGATAAATCTAAGGTCTCGTCCACATTGGCGTTTGCAGTGAAACTGTGTTTAGCTGTTTGAACAGCATGGAAAACACTAACTATATTGATGAACCCTGCCTCTTGCAACTGCATGCAATTTTCATTTGATATTGCTGGAGACATCTTTATATAAAACTGTAAACAGCAATTAACTTGCATGCAGTTGTACAGTAATGAATTAAGATGTGGTAAGGGATGGGATTAATCCACAAGAGTACTAGAGGATCCGCTACCAAAACACCTTAAAACGACTGGTAAAGTACTCAGTGATCCCATCATCAAACTGTGGCCAGTGTGTGTGTATGGGGGTCACTGCCTTAATGTAATGGTTTAGGTATGACTGCCAAAAACAGATAAGCTGCATCACAGATGTTACTTATTTCTACCATTGTAACAACAGTGGAAAAATGGATGGACTAGTAATGCACAGTGGACCTGATAGGCAACTAGGTGGGCTACTTAGCATTGTGTATTACAACTGATCAACTCAATGGAATGGGCTATTAAGCAATATGTAGTATCTGACAACAATAGCTACTCCATAATGTAATCAATGGGTAACTGACTGTGATACTGGGAATTGTGTGATGCCAACAGACTGAACAGACAGGGACAGAAGAAAATGTTCTTGTGCACAAAACAAAAATACCAGCCCAGCACCAAGTTACAATGCCAGATGTCTGGGTAGGTTAAAAACAGTATTAAACTGGGAAAATAAGAAACAAGAGATCAGTCATCAGGTTAAGACTAGGAGAGATCTAGGGGTGATAAGATAAGGCATGGAAACCCAATGCATAATAAAAGGAACATTAGAAGGAGAAGCTGGAAAATAGACTCTTTATATGACTTGATCCAGAACATCCAAAAACAGAACCTAAGGAGTGTAGCAAGCAAAGGACTGAACCTTTCATTGTTACATGATTTAAAATAGCAAATTTTGTGCCAAAAGTATGCCGCCATTTTGTGCATCAGGGTGTGGGCACTGAGCAGCGAGCAAGGTGAGATGGTGGCCATGTTACCATTACAAGAATGTTACACTATTCATGGGAGGTTTTTAAAGCCTCATATAGATGTCAAACTATCAGTGCAGAGAACAGTACAGACAGCATGTATAAAGGTGCCTGCAGGAGGAATCTGCCTAAGGCTTCTAGGCGTGTTACGATATGCTTGGCTGACACTTCTCTGCACACCTGGAATAAAACCAAAGGGTAGGACAGGAAGGAATGTAAGAAAACAGCATTGTATTTCCTGAGAACACCTCAGGCACAAAATATAACAAAATGTGATTGTGCTGAGTTTACACGCAGAACCCTTTCATTCCAGTCCATCATGGAGTGTCTTCCATGCAAATGACACATCAACCCCTAACTCATTTTAAAACTGGGTCCGGAGACAAGTAATTGCTTATTCAGTGATAAAAATACAGTATTTATTAGTCACAGGAGAGCATACAGTCCCACTCTTCCCAGGGAAATTTCCAATGGTCAGTTTGACCTGTCTATTGCGTTTTGAATATCTGAATACTTTCGCCTCTATTTGTCTAATACTATATATATCTAGCACTAATATATAGAAAAAAACTGATGTGTAAAAACCACCACAATGTGCAGGGTTTTCAGGGGAGTTTTCATCTAGTTATTGATTGATATCACCAACCTTTTTGATGGAAAAACTCAAATGGCTGAGGTTAACTTGCAGGACCATCTCCATAGGGAATAATGGATCTTCCCCACCCTGAAGGAGAGAACACATTTCAGCCAAAATAATGGTCTTATTGGGTGTTATCAGTACTGATATATTAGCGCTGTTTGGGGCTAATTCACAAGTGTTAAACTAGTCAGTTTTTTCTTTGATTGATATAAATATCCCAACTCATCCAGTTTTGCTTTTTTTTGGACTATGGAGATTTTTTGCCCATTTAACCCCTAGTACAATTTACACAACTTACAATGATTTCATTTTCTGCCTGTTGTATAAATGGTGTAATACTGGTGTACATATTACACTTGCATTAAAACCTAGAAGAGTATAATATCCAGTGCAATTCAGATACAGACTATGGCAGTTGTTGACTAAAGCCAGAATTATCTCAGAAAGATGGGAATTTGATACTTCCCCATATTCGGGTATTCAGCAAACTATGCCATGTGGCGAATTCGCTGGGCTAAAGACTGTCGCACACTACACAATAGACTGCTACTGACGCGGTCGTGACTTTACTATGGGAATATTGCAGCTGTCTGGAATTCGCTATGGGAATCCGCTGTTTAGTGAATAAGGAGTAGAGAATCAGGGTGTAGCCACACGAAGTGATGAGAATTCACTCCCACAGTCAAATTCTCACTTTAATCAATAACCCCCCAATCAGTGTCATTTTACACTCCCAGACTTATAATATACTGTAGTTTTGGGGCCATAAGATGCCACTTTAATAATGCAAATTGAAAGAAAAAATGATACAATGTGAATGCACTTTATTAAGGTGCATCTTGTGGTTTGTAAAATATGGTAACTGGTGCATGCGATTGCACTGCAACCCCCCTCTCCTGTTTATAACATATTTAGCAGCACCACAGGCAAATTCCTCATGAGCAAAGTGTTTGCATTGGTTTACTGATATGGGATGGTCAGCTTTTCCAAACTCAGCTGATTCTTCAGACATATATACAGTATATATATACATAAACTTTCTGTGCATACTGATAAAAGTGCAAGATAGTGAGGGAGTAGATCCAACTAAACCGCACTGTAACAATTAAACTACTGTTCCGTGAAGCCCTGATTCTCCTACAAAATAAATAAATAAATCCTTGCTCCTAAAATGCATTAACTGACCTGTGAAATGAATATAACCAAAGATCATTGATAGTGAAGCTTCCCTAATGAATTCTGCAGCTCAGCTCCCTAATTTGTTAGTAGGGTTGCGTTTTCCTGTTCTGATTGATCAATCAGAAAGCTGAGCTGCTGATGTCATTCTGAAGCTCTGCTAGGACTGCATCTCTGCGCTGACGCTTGTGTTTGGTGCCATTTACAAAGCAAATAAGTCAGTTATGAGGCTTACTATGGGACTTTTATTAACTTTTTTAACAATAGAAGTGCACCTTATGGTTCAAAAATAAGGCAATGTACATTTGTGCTATCTATGCCTACTGGTTTCCATGTTTGTAGAGAACCATAGCAGGTAACCTTCTTCTCCCCTGTGCAATTTGTTCTGTGCTTGAAAAGCCTTAGGTGTTCCCCAAGTGACTCATGGCTTTAGGTGTGTAATCTTACAAGTTCAGCCTCGTCTTATCCACACCTTGTAGAAGCTGATTAAATCTCTCTTTGTGTGCATAAGGTTAGCAACCCAGGCATTTCTAGGAGAATTTGTTTTGGAGTGGTTGGCACACTCACCTTAAAGAATTCAAGTGTCGTTATATTGCGGTCAGTCAGGAACTCTTAACCCAATCATAGGTCTACTTTATGAAGAAGGCATCAAGAATCATTTTACCAATAGCCTAATGTTAAACTCTTCACATATGCATCAGTTAATAAAATGTAATCGTAGAGACAAACAATATTATTTATTCATCCCCTATTCTAGCAAAAAGATAGATTATTTTTGCATTTTTTTTGTTATTTCATATTAGTGGAATAATATAATTTATAATGTGGACTTTCCATATCTGCAGGCATTGTACTGTATATCAGAAATCAAATAACTTTGCTGTAACACAGTGCTGACTTTCTACTGAAGCTGATGCAATGACCTTTTCCCACAAATCCTTTAGATCAGCGGTTCTCAACCTTTTCGGCCGGCGACCCCGGCCCTGACGTCACCACGCCGCGACGTGATGACGTTTCGGCCGAACGTCATCACGTACGCGCGTCACGTGGTGACGTTCGGCCGAAACGTCATCACGTCGCGCGTCACGTGGTGACGTTTGCGGCTGACGTCACCCGCAGGAACCCTTATAAGAAGGGTTCCTGCGGCACTTCCGGGAGTCGGAGGCGGTTCTCGACCCCCGTGGGACGGCCTCGCGACCCCGGCGGGGGTCGCGACCCACAGGTTGAGAACCGCTGCTTTAGATGAAAGTGGTGAAGTTCACAGCATTGTGATTGTATTTAAACTAGGGTTGTAGGGTAGTGTCACCACATCATATGGCATGTGCTTACTTGTGCTTAACCATCTTTACTGCCACAGATTGGCTGACCTGCATGCTTATCTTTCAGAAAGGAAAGGGAAATTCACTTAACAGAGGCTTGTATAAATAACTGAAGGTATACTGTAATCCAAATGCAAAAGATGGTCTACAGCAGGGGTCGGCAACCTATGGCTCGCGAGCCAGATGTGGCTCCTTTGATGGCTGCATCTGTCTCTTTGACTGTAATGAGCGGTACTCACATACAAGCATGTCTGGCTATGGTATCTTCACATATGTGGTTGCATAATTTGATTGATTGATTGGAGTCAATCTTTTTTACAAGGTTTTGGTCCCTCTATGTGTTTAAGATTTGGGGGGTTATTCACTAAAGTCCAGATTGTTGCGTATGGTGTGAATTCGCCAGCTAAAGACAGTTGCAATAGACTGCTACTATCGCAAATGAGAATATTGTCTCAGTTGCAACTTTACTATGGAAAATTGTTCCTGCAGCAACTTTAAAAAAATTGTCATAGTCGCAACTTTACAATGGGGAAATTGTTGCGGATTTGCTATGGGAATCCGCTGTTTGAGAATTCGACAGTCGAATTTGCACCTTAGTGAATAACCCTCTAAGGTGGACCCAATGCATTATTCCTTATCTAATCACTGTAAGCTTTAATGGAATATTAAATATTGGTGATAGAATAATGATGGAAGAAAAGGAAAAACCAGAAAGAAACTAGGTTCATTGAAGCTTTACTAAACTGGCCTGAGTCTATATGTCTTGTATAGATTGTAAGCTCTATGGTACCCCACAGTTATGCAGAGCAAAAGCTTAGAATCTGAATTCAGGGAACCTTACCATTTTGTACAGGCTTTGGCATGCATTATTCTTTAATTCCTGCATTATCCCTAGGGCTAGGGTGTCACTCTGTTATGTCAATGAATTATTAATTATAGCCTGTCAGTGCTTGTTCTAGCAAACAGCAGCATTCCTAAACACACCCAGCAAAACTCGTTATCGCTGACACTGCAGAGCCTTGTCTGTTCATGGTACATCCCACATACACAGATACGGGAGGGGCACAAAGAATTTCTCATGCACACAACATGTGTTTCTGTATATAAAAATATATGTGTATGTGCTGAATCTGTAGTTGTTTTATTATAGTAAATTCCTTTAAAAGTAAAAATACTATAAAAGTAAAAGTAAGATACTTGCTGTGCACCAGCAGAGTTACATACTCATTTTATAAGATTCTGAGATTCTGGGACAGTATGATAGATACTGTAATCACTGTCGGTACTAAAGCAGTTGTAACATTTCTGTGGGACAATGTGAATGGTATAATAAACATTTATAGGCATGGTGGGTATAGGAATATTTTGTGGATAATGTGATTCAGTTTTAAATGCAAACTAGTACATGCATATTTATGAAAATATAGATCACAAAATCCACGTGTTGTCACTACGGACATGTACTATTAAAGGTAGAACATGCACTATTGGAGTTAAAATTCACCATGATGCACTTTGAGGGCAATTTATGTAATTACTTGCATATTCAGCAGCAATATGATGGGTTCAATGCACTTTTAAAAGATCTGTGGATCATCTGAAGGATTTGTGGCACTAGAACACATTAGACACCTTCAGGGTTTTTAAGAGTTTGCAAAGATTAAACTTGATCAACTAGAAGTCTTTTCTTTTAACCTTCCATACTGTGTTACCATAAGAGTGATTAGAAAGGCAGATGATTGTGAGCGTGAGCATGTAGAAGTGGGCATATTGGGTGATAGGTTGTGGGTGCAGGTGAGAGATATTAACACCAGGGTCCCAATATGGCTGATACCAGTGTACAGGAAGATAGTGTAGGCTTTATTACATCAGCAAAATGGTTTGAGGAGCTACTGTGATTGCACGGCGTGTTGTGTTTTCCACTGTCTCAGAGTGGTTATGATTGTATATTTGACTGATTTGTAGGTGCAGAGTTAATGTCTTCACTAGAAATGTTGATAATACTATTTTGTTTAGGACAGGTGTGCTTAGTAATTGCATCTTATTGGAGCACGCAGCTCACCTTGAAGCACATTAGTGGTGGGAAGATGTATGCCACACAGTGATACAGGGAGCAGGAAGTCATTTTTCAGTAATAATTATGGCAAATTAAATCTTATTGGTGTACAGCAACAACAGAATAACAGCAGCTACGTTTTATTTTACCTCTTTACCTCCATCAGTCCAAGTCTGGTAGGACAACACGTAGTGAAAGATTCTCACATCCCTGTCACTTGGATAAAGGTTGTAGAAAACATTCCTGCCTATTTCTGGGTCTATCTCCCCCAGTGGCTGAATCACAGCTTCGTCCAGTCTGGATATTAGCCTATACACTCATGTTACCACACTAGGGTATGGATCTAATATTCTGTGTGCATAAACCTCCTGACAACTAAACTAGATAACTGGGTTTCCCCTGTGCAAGCCTTTGCAGAAACTCTATAACAGCTCCCCAGCCCTAGTACATGCTCTTTCCCTGTGCCCTGTCTCTGTATCCCTTCCCCTAGGACAAATATTCTCAGTACAGAGTGAGTAATGTAAAGTGATTGGTAAAATTACCAAGTTTTTTCAATATGTATTACATGGATATATAAATACTAACTCTAATTGAACATATGTTAATACGATGCTAGTATGTTAACCGGATTGGTCAACCTACTCACATGACCAATAAATGGGTAGAGGTTTTCCCTTTATTAGGATGTTGGATTAGTATGTTTGTACACTTGAAAAATGGGCAATATACCTGAAACATGTATGTAATTAATCATCCAGTTAAGGGTTTGCAGAGACTGCTACCTCTGGAGCCTTTCTTCCACTACCAGTTATTTGTGTACTAATATATAAGAGATTGAACATGGCACCCTCAGAAGTAAAAAGACCAAAAACACTGTTCTGAAAAAACATTTTAAATGCCTTTTTGCTATATTTAAACATCTTTAGGGACCTGACCCCATTGTCATAACTTTCCCATGCTCTAAGACTATTGCATTACTATACTGCACCACCGGTCCCTTTTATGCTCTACTCCACCCAGTACACCTTTTCCAGCTTCATAGCAAATGGAAAAAATGTACAATTAAGTGGTTTCAGGTGTGGGTGTGTGCTAGATTTGTGGCTGGAGGACTGCAGAATTGGGGGTGCACCAGGTCTCTCTCTTCCACAGTATATATAATCTGCTTTCAAGAGTCTAGATTATTTGGTCAATTAAAGTTAAGGATATTTCTGATTCATGCCATATGCATATTTTCCCCCAAGTTTTCTGTTAACCTTAAAAGAACATTACTATTCCATTGGGACTAGAGGTGTAAGACCCTTTATTGGCACGTTACTGAGAATGGTTGGGCATTGATCACAGGCTAATTGGCATTTAGCATAGGCTATAACATAGGCTATATTTCTATATATAAGTCTCCCTCCCATTTAGATTGCAAGCTCTACTGGGCAGGATCCTCCATCCTTTAGTCTCAGTCATTGCTTGTATTATATTAAGCACTTCTCTCAGGTTTTGTATTATTTTTGTATTGTTAAATTAAATGGCCATTTTAAAAATATTCTTTAGGGTGTTAGTGCACTGCTCCCATATGTAAGTAAGGATGGATACTACTACAATGGATAATGCTTTGCAGGGATTTCCAAGCAGTGCATTAGCAGTACAAAGGATTTCAATGGAGAAAATGAAAACAATTAATACAGTGCCATTGGTCTAATGCATCAGATACAATAACTATGAGCACATGATCCTTTTACAGGACAATTCCAGTCATTTATCGTGTCCCTTTCTGAAAATAAATACAAAATAAAATGTAAAATAAACAGCTATTAGCAGCAATTAGGACTTTCTGGGCTTATTCATGAAAGGATGAATAGTCAAGTAAAGGTGTGAATTCACATGTAGTTGCCACTTCCCCATATTCGTGTATTCCATAAACTGTGCAATGTGGCGGATTCAAAACCAGTTTGAGAGCTTAAGACCATTGCAGACTTGTAGACCTCTTTTCAGTACTGTAAGTGCGCAGGTAATTCGCCTATTCATCAGGCCTCAAAGTCTGCCATGGAAGAGAATTCAACATTTGCCGTATTGTGTCGCAGTTGCAAGTTTTACTTTCACCATTGACAAATTAGGGGGCTGATGGCAAGCCTGCTCCGCAACACTATTCAAGAGATGGCTACCTGCACCAGGTAGGGAAGTTGCAGGAGCCCATTGCAAGGGCAACAGTCTGCCAGTCCTGCCTGGAGTCCCTGCCAGCCCTGCTCACAATGACTCCTGTACAAGTGCTGGTCAACGAATTAGAATAATTTGAAATAGTGCAATCATGAAAT